>VUQR01000872.1:32170-54932 GCA_015108515.1 Hemichromis elongatus
CATTAATCAGTTTCGTCATTGACGCAGCAACAGGAAAGGGAGGGGGAGAGGATTAGACAAGAAGAGGCAGCAGCGTAAAGACGAAGCAAAAAGCTCTGGCACTTGCTGAAAAGTGCTAGTGATATTCTTATGAACTCAGATCAAGATGAATATTGCATTTTAGTCCTGCTATTCTTATCTGCAACCTTTGACATCACTTTTTCTCTGGGTCATCTGCTTGATCGGTTCCACACTATTTCTTACCATTGCTATGCTGACCATACACAGTTTTTTTAAAAGTGTGATTTCTTTTATTCATAACTTTTTACATCAGCACAACACTGAAGAAAATATAATTTTTAAATTCCACTAACACCACAGATTCAGAACACATAACATGAATCGACATTTCATTGATTATTTCAGAAACTTGAAAAAGAAAAAAAAAATTGAAAACTATCTCAAAAGTTGTGTTTTCCTGAATGCTACCCTGAACACCATAAGTTTCTGCCCTGTTTCTATATCCTGTTTACAAATGCATTGTTTGTTAGTAAGAATGTGTGTGACTATGTTTTGCTAGAAGTACTCATTAACTCTTTGCTGCCTCATTAGCTCAGTGCAGATGGATTTCCCTGGCCGCTATATTTTCCTGTAGACAAACTCTTGCCATGGGGGATGCTAATATAATGAATTGGTCCCAGTGGGTTCCTGCACAGACACTTGGCAGCCCACAGGTAGCACATTTCCTCTTCAATGCAAGCCTTATTTCTTAACCTGGGACCCATATGACAAATTCATCATCATTCTGGGACCAAGGCTTATGAGAATATATTGCTAATTTTGCCAGCAAAGAAGAGGTCATTTTGAGTTTTCTCATATTTTATTGATGGAGAACAGATGGCAGGGAGTTCAACAAAATCTTGGACAGAGTGATATAATATTGGTGATATACTTACCTACATAATCCTGGCAGGTATAAAAATGATAGCTCTGGCAATGAAATGAATTTTACAGTCACTGGATTCCTGCTGAATAAATAAAATTTTAACTTAGTCAGAACAGGAACATCCTCTTTTTAAAAAATCCTTGAAAATATTCTTGAGACTTTAACAGATTAAACTTTTATGAACAGTAAATAATATTCAGACAGCCGTCACTAAGCTCAGCTTATTTAGCTTTAAGTTCAGTAGCTGTGACTGTGTGTGAGAACTCACCTGTCTTGAATAAAAAAAAGCACACAGCATCAGTGGAGGTCTTGACTTTTCTGTGTCAGGAATGAATAATAGTTCTGAAAAATTAATGAAGTTGTTGCTATGCCACATGCAACTCTCTCCTCCTTTGGAAACACGCATTGATCAAACATGTGGTCCTGCAGAAGATGCTGGACTCAACACTAAATCTGAATTAATGGAAAAAAGGACAATTTTTAGAGCCTATAAAAGACAGGGAAATTGGATTGCAGTCAGCCATTTTGCAACCAGTATATGTGTCATAGTTTAATGAGTCAGTCAGCCATTTTGGCTTCTGGAGACGCGACTTAATCAGTCAATTAGAGCAGCACTTGATTAATATGGCTGGACTGGGAGCAACCTGCAGCCAAGAGAGAAAAGGGCCAGTGAATGAATAATCACCACCTGAGTGCTGGAGCACTGCTGCATGAGTTATAATCATCAAAGATTAAAGGGGAAATAAACTCAAATTTTAAATATGGTCCTGGCTCTCAGCTTTGCATGATGATGAGCCATAGCAATTTTTTCTGAATGAGTGGAGAAGAAAAAAAAAAGTTCATAGATGGTTATTTGGCAATTGCGCAATAATGATACCTCTGGGGGCTATAAGGAACAAAGTAATGAATAAAACAGGACTGGCTGTAATTCTTAGCACTCTCCACGGCTTCCAAGAGGCCATGATTCAAGAAAATCGGATTATATGTTTCAATAATCAATATTTTATGAGCTACAGAGTCATTTTCATCTCCCTTCAGCTTCTTTTTGGTCATCTGTGAACCAGAATACATCATCGTTGAGCAGGCGCCGCGCAAGGTGCTATTAGACTATCAAAGCTGACCGATTGCTGAAGTTGCCTCTGAGGCAGCATTGCTGAAAATCCAATATGTAACAGCAGAAGTTTAGTTCGAACTTTTATGCCTTCAAAACAGTGAGTTATAGCTTGTAGAGCTGGAACTGCCTGGTTTCAACTTGTGAGCTGGGGTAATTTAAAGACTAAAAGAATTACAGTCTGCAGTTTCATCTCTATTAACATCCTCGAGAAGAACCATAATGTTATTATTCTGCAGTCATACTGGTGCTATTTGTTCATACTCGCAGCAAGTAATACTCTGTGTTTTACTTGATGAAACGAAGTGTGTGTATTCTGGTAATCCGAGTTAGAAAGAAATCTTAATTGAAGACAGTTATGTGCTTTTGTATTCCTAGTTTATAAACAGCATATACCAAGAAAAGGTAGCTCTTCAAAGCAGCCTTTTCTGATATGGCAAAGCTCCAGATCGCACAATATGTATATGCTGGAGGGTGAAACCTCAGATTTACAGTTTTACTGACTTCTGGAAAGGTTTTAAATATGCACATGTACACAGATCCATAGGTAATCCTAGCTGGTTAATTGTTTTTTTGTTGTTTTTTTTTAGTCCAAATGTATATTAGCTTCAATTAGACATCATAAACATGACTGTCCATTAACAACTTTATGCTAGCAGCTGAAAGGGAGATGCTGTTTGGCTAAGTATAAAGAGATGGTGTATGTTTAGTCCAGTCTTTAGGTGTGAACTGCTTTTTGGAAGTACACAAAGGAGTTACATCACTTTTTGCATGCATCATGTGGAGTAGGAGAGCTTACTAATCTCATGTGTAACGTGTAAATTGGATGATAGTATCTGTAGAAAGTGTTCACACCTAGATGTTTATCATGCATTAACAGAATGATGACGCACTTTTTGGATTTGACTCACAGCAACTTTCTGAGTAACTGTAAACTATTCAAATGCTGCATTCAAACAAATGAAAAGTCAAAATTCATTCATACATTTTCAGAAGCAGTCATCATGTCAGTCGGTTTGAGAATCGAAAAGCGTAATTTTGCCTCGTTACCCCACCACACAGGATTTTAATGAAAAATTGTGATTGAAAACTTAATTGAAGTGCAAACTTTACACTTAATGTAAGGTGGTTCACAAAAGTAGTGCATTCACAGCTCCGTTTGCACAGGATCATTTGTAACTTAACAAACTAACATATTTTTTCAGTTTCTTTTAAAATTTTCCTTTTATCAATAATTCATCACTGGCCCAATGATGCCCATATAAAGAACATGGTCACGCCTTGAAACCATCATAGCTCAAATCATAGCCTCTACTAGTCAGATCTTACACTTTTCCAAGACTTTATCAAAGAGAAAAAAGAGAAACACAGATTCTTTAAGGCCCTCGAGGACATGAAGAGAATTCATAAATGGCCATGAAAAGCAGCATGCCCTGTTAAACATGGCAGCCACATTCCCAGAGGAAAGAGTCATGTATGCTGAGCAATAATAGGCACTGGATAATTCTACCATGAAGGAAAATAAGTGTAAAAGTGTTTTCATCACTGAGCCTTGGATCAAGTCCAACCTCATCAAGAGGGTGAATTTATTTCAGAGTCAGAAATGCGTTGGCTTTAATTTCACGCTGCACGCATTTTGATACCAGCAAAAGGAGAGGGCAGAAAAAGAGGGACAGAGAGAGAGAGAGAGAGAGAGAGAGAGAGACAAAGAAGTACAGAGAGAAAATATAAAGTTTAATTTTCTGCCAAAAGTCACCATACCAAAGAGAATTAAAGTTGATACACTTACAAACAAAAGAGGGAAAATAAGATAAGGAGACAGGGGGAAGGGAATAAACACTTTATATGAATTCGGGGGAGGTAATTGGAATTTTGTTTTGGAAATAATTTAATTCATTCAGTATTTAATGTTCAGCTATGTATAACCCGTCTTCATGAATGCTGCATTGCTTGTAAAATGTCTCCATTTTATTTCTGGATGTAGACTCAAAGGAAGGTTATTAACAGAACGAAGCGGTACTTTAAGAAAAAAGAAATACTTGTGAGCCTGTATGCGTGTATTAGACTTTGATTTTAGCTCTTATATTGGATAGAAATGCTCAGTTTTAATCTCTTAGGATGTGCCATGCCTCTTGGTGCTGTTCTGTTGGCCCCTTTTAGCATGGGGATACTTGCCAGGTAAGACTCTGCCCGCGCACTGAGCTGCCGGGTGTTTTACTTGTGGCTGTTGTTTTTTTTTTTTTACATCGTAGCCAAAGCTTTTCTCCGTTGTTTGCGCGAGTATGGCATGCAAAAGGAGTTAGTGTAAAGGTCTATTGTGACTTTAATAAAAGGACTCCATCATGATTGTGTGTAGCCTGTTAATACAGTATATACCAATCACTGACAGGTGAAATGAATGACACTGATTGTCTCATCATCATGGCATTTGTTAGGGAGCAAGTGAACATTTTGTCCTCAAACAAGTTGATGTATTAGAAGCAGGAAAAATTAAACTGGATAATTAAGGTGGTACATTAGCAAAGTCACCGTTTAACTGGCTTCTTATAAACTAATCTGCAAAGGCAGATTGTAACAAAGTAAAAATTGTTTGTTACTGTACTTAAGTCAAATTTTCTGGTATCTGCACTTTATTTTAATATTTATTTTTCTTACAACTTTACTGTTATACATTTTAAAACATTTCAGGGGGGTTATTTCCTTTCACTGCGTGCCTTCAAACATCAAACCAATTTAAATTTAAATGGACAGAACAACAACACATAAACGACAGCGCTATTGGTGTATCCATAAGCACTGCTTATCTCACACAAAAAGATTCAAGACACAAAAGCATATAATTTATGTATCATTTATTGTACTGAGGTGTTGGAATGATTGGGGTTGGAATGATCCAGAATTATGTTTCTTTGTACAGATGTAAATGAAGTTGCAGTCACGGTACAGCTTCAGCGACTACTTAGAGCTACAGAAGAGAAGCAAGAGTAAAAGAAGCAATGCCCTTTTCAGCGGCTGGTAATTTCAAATGCAGCATTTGTAACAGCTCAACAAATATCAGTAAACACACAAAGTGTTTCAGTGCAGATTGTCACACAGTGTGTCTGCTAGCTAAAGGTAAAAATGCTGTATTAATCAGGGAGAGAAAGTAATGTGAGATGAGGAGGAAGAAGAGAGATTACATTAGAAGGTAAGTGTGCAGTGACATTTGATAAACTTGAATGTAAAGCTTATATTCAGTTTTGTGTGTGTGTTTTTTTTAATATCAGACAGAAGATCCATACATGACATGAGGCTGAAGTTAATTTCCCATATATTGTGAGTGTCCTAAAGAAGAAACTGAAGTAAATTAACTTTTTTTAATTTAAAGGTTGCATGAAAACAAAGCAAAGTACAAAAGAGGTTGATTCATTGTGATGAAGTTTATAGTAATGCATTATGTTGCAAGGCAGCTGTGGTGTTCATGGTTACTGGTAGGTTACCATACCATGTTTAGGTAGCAGACATCATTATTTAAGTTGATAATGCCGATTAGATTAACTCTATATTTATACCATCCTTATAATATCTGGGACGGGAACATGTGCCATAAAATCTTAGCCGAGAACCTCCTGCTCTCAGGCAGAATGTGTAATTCATATAATTTAACACTTAATAAGGAGCAGTAATACTGGCCAGGTTCTGGCAAGTTGTAGGAAGTTTGGGATCATTGACTGGGATGTGATAGGTGGGGAAGCAGTGGTTTTGGGTGTGTGCTGGTAGGTGGAGGAAGGTACAGCCTCGGTCCTGATAGTTGAAGGACAGTGACATTGCCTGAGGGAGGAGAAATGATGATATGGCTGATTGTGGTTGGGTGATTGGGCATTTGCAGTCATGATAGGAGGCTTGATAGCGCATGGGAGCTGCCTAATCCTGAGACTTGTCCAGTAGGGTTCCATTCCAATTTTTTAACAGGCTCTTGGTGCAATGATGGCCATCTTTTTATTTATTTATTTTTTTATCTCTTACAAGCTCACAGCCATTTGCTCCAGCAGCACTACCATATTGTGCTGTTTTGCATTTTTCACACGTGCTGACAAACTTGATGATTTTTTTATATTATGCAGCCTGCAAGATAAAAGTGAACACACTTCACAGATTTTGTGACTGACTCATGATCATCAGCTGTTCCAGTCTCATTGATGATGGTATTTTTTCCTACTGTGTCCAAGAAGTCTGCCAGAAGGCTACTGTCATCCTCCTGGTAGCTCCCAGACCTGATGGTGGTAAAGAGCTGCCCAACAAATATTATTCTTAGTACATATTGTAATTTTATTTGGACAGGTTTTTAAAATGGTAACTAGAATGGTATTTATATGGCCCTTTTTACACTGATCACTCAGTGCCTTCTACTACATGCCTCATTCACCCAATCACACACATTCACCTTGTCTCATAGTCACTCACACAGATGTTTGGAGGCAACTTATGGGTTGTACCCAAAGACACTTTGACATACAGAGTGGAGGGGCCAATCATACTACAACCTTCTGATTAGAAGATGACTCACTTTAACTCCTGAGCCACAGCCGCCCATAAAAAGTGTTAGATTTTTAGACCTCACAAAGCTGAACATATGTACAAGGCAGTGATATGTTAAACTTGGAGTTAACACAAGTGTAAGTACAGCACAAATATAAAAACATGTGTAACTGCAGCTGTGTGTCCATAAAGGTTCCCAGTGTGCATGTGCAGTGCCAAATTTAATATGATTGCTTTCTCATCTATGGACATTAGATGTGATTGTGCTTGGCATTATTCACGTAAAGAGAAAACAACTAAACAAAACCAATAAACTAGCATTTAACAAAGTATTTTGGAAATAATTTCCCAGAGGATCTACTGAGTAGAGCATCCATTCAGATATTCTTTTAAAAAAAACAAAAACCTACCTAACATCCTAGTTAGTCATGGGAAAACTTTGTGAGGAATAATAGAGAAGATGCTAACAATCCTCATCCCTTCGGCTCTCCCAGTCTCCAGCTGAATTGAAACTGGCCACTTGACAAACCAAAATCCCTCAGAAAAAAGTACTTTAGGCTCTGTTAGAATATTATCTTTCTTAGCTTGCAGCAGTCTGCTGTCTGCTTTACAGTACCTGCCAAAAGCCGCTTCTATTTCTGGAGCAGAGAAACTGCTGCATATATGCATATGAATACAATACAGGCACAGAGCGTCACTTCATTCATGTGATTATTGCACAGATGATAAAAAAAGAAGTCTTAGACATTACACAAAAAATACAACTTGGTTTTTGAAAGATCCTCACATCAGCCAGTGTTTTTGAATTTTTCTAGACAGAGGCCTAGGGATGCTCTAAAAATTACAACTTCACGGCAAGCTTGTTGCTCAGCTGAGTCACCGCTCTGTTGCTTGTGTGTGGGAGACGTATATGCAGGGCAAAGACTGCAACACGTCACAAAAAGTATTGCATATTTAGCAGTAGCTGATTTTCTGTCCCCTGTGATAGACTGGAGACATGTCCAGGGTGCACGCTGTCTCTTGAACCATGTCAGCTGGGATAGACTTCAGTGCCCCCGCAGCCCTGGGGATAGTTGTATAAGTGGTTTCTTTTTTGATTTTCTAAGTAAGGATATTTATGCATATATGCATGGTTAAATAGTTCTTTGTTGTACCGATGCTTCATAGGAATAAATCTCATACTGTTGGAAAGCCCATTCATTTCGCCCTAAATGGTGTCACGTTTGTAAGGAAGATGCATTTGTGGGTTGAGCAGCAACGCTGTATGTGGGTTGTGTCAGATCTTCTCTGCTGGTGCCAAACAGCTTATTCTGCTATTCACTCTTTTTTGGAGCTTCTGGTACCCCACGTGGTGACACATATCACCTATAAATATTCAATGAAACACTAAAGACTATATCGTAAAACCTTTTCGATATTTTTTTGCTTGGAGTGTTGCATTTGGACCCACAAACCTTTTAGCTATAGCAGCATTTGAAAATTATGAGAACAGCTGCGAAGTAATAGGTCATTTGTTAAAATTTCCCTTTGTGTCCTGTGAGAGACCAGAATTTTCAGACCAATAAGTTAGGAAATAACTGTGGTTTGAATTAAATTTCTTGGGTATTAAAACATATTTTCCACACCTAGTAGAAGGAAAAACCCACTTTCTTAGAGTGGGCAGGTTAATATATTAGACACATTGGTGTGATACTTTGCTGGACAACACCATCGTAGATTTTACCAGCTCTTATTCTGGAGAAGTTGTTTATGTATTCTGGGCCATTTTCTGCTTTATCAGTGATCAGCACGGATAATGCACACATTCTAGCCTGTTAGTATTATACTACAGGAGCTTGGGTGAAGTACCTGTAGTACAATTAATGGATTGATATCAGGAATAAGAGTCATTTAGTGATCTGATAACATTTGAGGCAGCTGTACACGTTTAACATATAAACACTGAAGGTGTATGAGGTTAAATCATTGTCCTTAAAAGCCACAACATGCTGCGAACATCGATTTTGACTATTGTCTTTGTCCAAGAAATCTGATAAACCTCTTCAGCTGTTAAATGTGGCACTGTGTTCAGAAATGAGCTGTTATCCTTATCTGTTTGAAGTGATAATCTTCACTAAGTTTAGGCAGATAATAAGAGGTAAATTAAAATGCCATAAAACCAGAATAGAGAACTACACAGTGCTTTAGGTTTGCCACTATGCATGCACCGACTTGCACACCAGCTATTAGATCTATTGTTAAAAGGAAAATGTTGGCTAAAGTAACCTTTAATTGCTAATTTAAACACGATTTAATTAGACACAATCAAGATATGATCTTTTGCAAGGCTCTGCTCTTCTTCACCCTTGGTAACACACTTTACATCCAGAATGTGAACCTGTTACAGAAAAGGCCTAAGTAAGTGTTATGTCTGCATATTGCTCTTTTTTTGCAACTCGGCATGCTGAATTCTTGAAATAGTCTTGCAATGAAAACTTAAAAACATTTTGTATCAAGTTCTCTGATGATAATGGAATCATTCACTATTAAACTATAAATCTAATTTTAGGTCATTTGTAAGGAAATAGCAGAGTTCACGATTAGCCTGTTAACTTTGCAGCAAAACAGAGAGAGCCCATCAAAGGGTGCCTGCAGCCTAGAGCAAGCAGCCCTTTGCTGACTGAGCACTCGGCAGTCACAAGCATGCATCCTGACACATTAAGGCAGACACTGAAACCATCACATCGTAATGTGCTTCTATCTTCACAACATGTTCATATTGAATATGTGCTACAAACTATGTGATGGCACGCGGACGATGATGGATGACTTTTAAAACCGAGTCCATCATGGAGATGCATGTTACATGCACAACTGAGAAAGCAATTACGGCAGATATAATTCTCATGTATACACAAATGTCAAACTGCTAGTGTCGCTCCTCTTCATCCAACTTCCCCTGCCTGTCTGTGTCTCCTTCACTGCCACTTTCTTTTTCAAATATTTGAACAACTCAAGCAACAACGTGGGTATTTGATGTGATTCATTCATTCAGCAGACTCAGAAAGACATGCAGCAGTGTGTGACAAGGATACATGAGGAGTGATTACACTTAAAGAAAGGCATGCCCTTTATATTTGCAGTGTAAATTTCTTTGAGGGTAGACTAAATGGTTTAAAGGAACGTTTATACATTGCTTTTAAAAAACTTCGTTCATTTGCCTTTGCACACATGAACATGAGTGACGATCCATTCTTAATCCATAGGGTTTAATGAGATGTCGGCTCATCCTTTGCAGCTTTATGTTTACTGTTTATGGGAATTTTTGACCATTCCTCCAGAAGTCAAACCCTGATCTTGGATGAAATGCCCTGGATTGCAGTCTCTGCTCTAATTGATCCCAAAGTTGTTCCATCTGATCAGAGTTCTGACCTTCCATATCAGGTTTGTTCATCCATGTCTTTGTGGACTTAACTTTGTGCACTGGTGGACAGTCACGGTGGAACAGGAAGTGGCCATCCCCAAACAAAGTTAGGAATGAAATTGTCCAAATTGTCTTGGTATGCTGAAGCATTAGGAGTTCCTTCCACTGTAACCAAGGGACCGAGCCCAACTCCTGAAAAACCTACCCATACAATTATCGCCCCCTGCTGTTCATAGAAGCAGTCTGCATGCCTACGTGCTTGATTTTATACACATGTGGCCATGGAAGTGATTGAAACACCTGAATTTAATGATATAAATGAGTGAGTTAATACTTTTGGCATTATAGTGAGGTTACTGAGAACTTAAATTGCATCACACCAGAAAAGGAATGTAAAAAGGTGATGATTGCACGACAGGTGGCAGATTATTACTCAAATAATAATAATGATAATAATGATGAAGCAGCTTCCGCTTCTTCTAACAGAGAAAAGAAAAAAAAAACACTGCTGTGCCCCACCTTGCTACTTTTTTTAAATCTCCTCCCTTCTTTTATTCTCTCAGTGCAGTATTCCTCAGCTCTAATACAGAATTAGGACACCCTCCCCCCCTAAATACAATGTCTTGTATAAAGAAAACATCCAGTGACTGGGTCTATTTTCAATTAATAAAACACTAACTTGTCTTTACTGTGACATTTGTGAGATGTTAATCAACAAAGCAACTCCAATAAAAGGTCCAGGATTCAGAAGCCTATAAACACACCACACCAAAATACAACCATATTTCTCTCTCCCGTCTTGGGCGCTAAGACAGACAGTTGTTGTTTGAACCCATGTAGGCACACACACGCAGGCTTATAGGATATTTACGCTCACACTCCTTAAGAGACTTGAGATGACTGTGTTGCTATAGTAACATGAGTAGTGAGATACATGCAGCATCTTGTTTGGTCACTGCCCTTTTCAAAGACTCGTCCCCCGAGGCACTGAAACGAAAATGTAGCCTAAAGATGTGGGCTATATAGGACTTCCTCTGTGGCTACTATAGAAAAGATCTGAACATGTTGAATTCTCTGTGTGTTTGTGTGTTTAAGTCTCTGGCCTCAGTGCATTAAATAAGTAGTTGTTCAATGCAGTTTGGACAGAGTGTAACTCCTGGATTTGTAGCAATAATACTGTCCCCTAAAACATCACATGCAGGCAGTCATTAAATGCCTGTTTTAAAAAGGGTACTCTACGGAGAATTGAAAAGTTGCTCTATGGATGTGTGTGTGTGCAATTGTGCCCCCTCTTGACGAGACTGTAGGGAAGAGACAGATGTGGCAGATTACAGGTTGCAGCTTTTGTCCAAAAAAATACGAGTAAGTAACTGAAGTTATTTGACACAGGAACCATGGACAAAAAATAAATAAAACAATAACCTGTCAAACCATCACAACCCTTGCAGCTCATTTTTTCCTTACACCTTCGAAGGCTTGTTTGAGTGCAAAGACTTTTTTTTTTTAGTTAGTTTAATTTAGACTTAGTTTCAGGTTAGGGTTAGACTAAGCCTTGGTAACTGGACTGGCTCTTGTATACCACTTTTCTACTCTACTGATAACTTATTCAACTTGTCTATTTCACCCATTCATACAAGTACTTTTTTTCTGCAACTAAGTTTATTCTATTTAACGTTCACACAACAACACTTATATACTGGTGAATGTATCTTGGGGTTCAGTATCAAGGATACATAGGCTTGCCTACTGGTGAAGCCACAGAATGAACCCCCAACCTTCTCATTATTCAATGACCTACTCTGCTTTATAAGTTGCAGCCACATTGACCTAAGGTTAGGAGGCTTGGAGATGCCTGACCCTCAGTTTGTTATAGCAGAGGCTATGTCAATGAATCTTCTCATAAAGATGGCTAAACAAACATATATGTATGAGGGGGCCTCTAAAGATAGAGAGAAAATGTACAGATGGACATACAGAAATTTCTCACATTTCACAAGATGTGCAGATGTTTGTGAATTAGATGCAGTTTTCTTCTAATTACTTCTTAGTCCAATTTTTTTAGCTTAAAGTATAAGCTGGTTAGCCTTGGTAAAGGTGTTAATGATGCAATATCTTTAATATTTAATCAAATGTGCATACTATCCAAGCAGATAAGCACAAGTTCAGCATTTTTGTATGCTGTTTTTGAGTATTTGAAAAGATGTTGAAGAGATTGAGCATCATATGAAACATTTATGCCTATAAAAAGTCCTTGTGTTTCATTTGTAATGTGGAACTACCTCTGTGTTAGGTGTAAGTTGTTGCAGCAGCTTGTTTACACCGCACAAGTGGCGCGTCAAATAAAATAGGTGCATAATTTTGGGGAAATTCATCATTTGCATCAGAGTCATGTTTCAGTGTACAATTAGTCCCCAGTTCAAAAGGCACAGAGCATTACGTGACATCATAACCACCACCATTTCTCCTACCTTAATAAATCCATGACCACAGTTAGCTTTACATATTTTACTCTAAATTCTGTAGTTCTCATGTGATTTGTTATACTTGCGTCGGCTTTTTGCTCATTGTTTTGCAATAGCAATACCAGAAGCCATTTCTTTATATTATATTCAACTTCTATCATGTCCTGGGTACAGAAGGGCTTACTTCTAAACAAGACTGAGTTATGTTGACAAGTCTTGGTTTTCAATCTTAAAAATCTATACTCTCTATACTGCATATTTATGTCTGTTCAGGTCCTCAGTCATCCTGGTCATGGTAGTCTTAAGAACCTGGAAAAATGGCAAGTGAACTTCTTTAGGTTTTTTTGGAAGACAGTTCTCCTCTCATCTAAGAAGATTCAGTTCTAAATCAGAAAAGGTGGAAAAGTCTTAGGTATTTAAACCCTACTAGGGGTTGTCCCTCAGGAGATGGTTGTTGATTCACTATTAATCATATGCGTCATCATGGGAATGTGCGCATAAAAGGCATCGGTCGTTACCAAGGTTATGAAACTTCCACTGCTTGGTTTCTCTAAATATAACACTCCAGAACAGTTTATATCTAGAGTTTTGGTTTAAAATAGCTTTAAAAAATACCACATGGATGTAAGATATTTTCTAGATGACATTTTCCATGATTCTTACGTAATTAGATGTCAAAACATGTTGAGGTTTTTGTCAGTAATACTACCCATTGGAGCTGTGTTGTGCAGTTACAGTAGCAGATTATGTATGAATCCTGTTTCCAGAGTAATTAATATGCATTCAGGTGGTGGTGCAGAAAATACACAAATATATGTTTATATTTAGTTCTGAATTGGTGCCATGTCGGTTACACTGCTGTCTCTTCAACAGATGAACACAGGTTAGAAATCTGCCTTTTAAAAAAAAGAGAGAGAGAGAGCAAGAGAGAGAGAGAGAGAGAGAGTGTGTGAAAGAATATGGACTCAATAAATTAATATAATTTAAATTTGACCAAAAAAACACATTGATTTCCATTTTCCATGGTGTTCAGGCAGGCAGGAAAAGGACCCAAGCGCAGGACTCTTGGAGTTAAAAGTGAACTCAAAAACCCTCAGCTTTATTGCTGGCCAAAATACAAAACTGAAATCACCTAGGAACGGAACACACAGGCAGAAATGGTGGTACGACGCGACAAAGAGCACCGAAGGATACACACTATAAATACACAGACAGGAACACGAGGGAACGAGGAACGGGGGAAAACACAGCTGGAACCAACTGGGCCCAATAAGACCAGGTGAGGTGAACAGAATACACCAAGATAAGACACCGGCCTTCAAAGTAAAACAGGAAATCCAGTGCGAAAACTGAGAGGCACAGAACTAAACTTATATTAAACACTAGAGATAACAAATACAACAATAATACACAAAACACTGGGTCACCGCCCCAGGACCGTGACATTAGAAATAAACAGCAGCACTGAGAGTGGACTGAGTGGCAAAATAAATACTTTAACTTATAAACAAAAAACAAAAAAACAGTTTTCTTTAGGACTCCCATCTTTTTTCCACATGTTTTGCTGTAACAGTTTATTTTTGTTAGGGTCTGGCGACCTGTCCAGGGTATAACCTGCTTCTTATCCTATGACAGCCTGGATAAGTACAACAACAGCACAGGGATATCACAACACACGCTACAGTAACAGCCATACATCGATCAGGCGTAACATTATGACCGCCTGCCTATTATTGTGTGGTGTCTATCAGGGACAGCATGAACTTCTACCCATTACAATGTAGCCCTAGTCAAACTCACACAAATCCTTTCACTTCCCCATTTCCCTGTTTCTAACACATCGACTTTGAGGACACAGTGTTCACTTGCTCCCTGATATATCCCACCCACTAGCAGGTGCCACGATGAAAATTTGATCAGTGGTATTCACTTGGTCATAATATGCCTGACTGGTTTATAAAGAGTACTTTTAGATATACAAAAAGAACAAAGCATCAAAACCTTTCAGTGAAGTGTTGGCATAATTACATTTGTTTCCTAGCTACGCCTTACTGGTTATGATCTGAATATTGATGCATTACTCATGGCTTTTGGTCTATTTCCTCAAATGTGTCTGGTCTGACCTGATGAAGTGAAAATCAATAAAAAAAATTTTTAGCTGGAAGTCAATTTTCTCTTTCTGTCCTCGACTCTCCCTTTATAGCAGACAATGTAGCTGTAGTTTATCTTTAACTGTATATATTTTCTCTTTTGTAGTTCCTTTTGTTTTTCATGGGTCTTTTTTAGTGCAAATTATTTGTCTTTGTTGAATAATTGTAATAGTCGTGAGTCATTTAGGTGAAAGGCCTCATTGTTGTTTCTTTCTAGCGGTCATAACAGCTCTGAATAAATGTTCTGTGATTACTACTGATAAAATGCTGTGCACCACATGGCCTGGGGTCATTTCTGGCAGAAACACAATGGATTCAAAAGTCACTGCAGTCAAAACAATCTTCATAGCTTGCCAAATAAACACACAGGTAAAAATCTTAATTATGTTTAGCTTTGTCCTGAACTTCAGAAAGCATTTTCCAGGGTGTAAATGTGTAGAAGGTTCTTTTAAATGGACTGTCTGACAGGGGGAAATACAATTGAAGAGAAAATGCAAAGAAGGGGCGCAATGAAATCATGAATTCTTCATAAGGTGTTACAGCTCGATATTAAGAAGGTGTTGTGGTGACACCCAGCACCCAGTGCATAGCTAGCAGGTTTATATGAATGCAGGCTGTGTGGGTGGTGATGCACTGTGGTCGATAGGATTCACACCGGGCCTTCAATATCACAGCATCACGCAGTCTCTTCAGCTCAAAGCTCCATCTTAACAGAGGTAATCATTTATCCTCTGTGGATCCACTGAAATGACTGTCTGTCACACACACACGCACACACACGCACGCACACACACACACGCACACACACTCACACACACACACACACACACATTAGTCAATTCTCCCTCTCCCCTGTGACACCATCTCAGATAGAGTGATGAAATGATTTTCTCCTCCAGTGCTTTTCAATTCACATTAGTGGGAATATTGTGCTCCCCCCTCCCCCCTTTTTAAATGGCTACAGGTAAATCAAACTATATTGGGTGCACTGAAAGCTAACCCTTGTTACTTTATCCGTACGATCTACAAAGAGGCATATAGGTGATTGCATGTGAGTGCAATGGGAATGCGAAGCCTATATTTTAATTATTTTCTGTTGAATTTTAGAGCATGAAATATTTTAAAATATTGCTAAAACAGTGAAAGTGCCTTTGCCGAATACGTTTAAATCGTCTTCATGAATGCTAAATTTGCAAACAGCAATCAAGTCTGCCAGCAGCCATACCAATGTTCTTTTCTCGTTTCAAAGTTTGCTCAGATGGGAAGCTAGCACAGCTTCATTAGCAACAATTTATAGCGGCAACGACAAACCCACACATACACACAAACTCAAAGAAGTCAGAGTATCCTGTTAAAAATGCCTGCAGTAAAACCCATGAACAAATAGCTCTCCAAACAAGAACAAAGCACTTCAACGCTCGATGCCAGCTTAATGACATCTGGGAATTAAATCACTTTCGAGAGCTTGATGTCCTGACAGCTGTTTTTGTAGTCCTAAAAATAGTTGATAATAGCTTTGTTTTGGCCCGATGATCAGCACAGAACTTTCAAAACTGCAGTCTGCAATTGACGCAACATTTAATGCAGCTTTCTTGATTTCATTAACAGCTTTTTCTAGGGATTGATCCTGCAGCAGAAATAATGGTTGCATGAAGCACTGTCTTGGAATAAGTTGGAATTTTGAATTCTGTTTTCAGCTTCACGAAATGAAAAAGTTTGTCTTTAGTTCAGCAACTCAGTCTTCAACTCTGCAACTCTGGGTTCACATTATCCACACACTATGATATAGCCAAGACAGGACTTGTAGTTGTACCAGAACCTGGCACAGACTCCTATAAGATGTACCGCGGGTACGGAAATAATTCAGCCCCCCTTAATTTTTACTTTCTTTGTTATATTGCAGCCATTTGCAAAAAAAATAATTTAAGTTCATTTTTTCCTCATTAATGTACACACAGCACCCCATATTGCCAGAAAAACACAGAAAAAATTACCTTAAATGGTTTTAGCAAATAGCTGCAATATAAAAAAGAGTTAAAAAATTAAGGGGTTCTGAATACTTTCTGTACCCAGTGTATATTTATATAATTGAACAGATGGACTAAGAAGTCAAGCATAGCTGCAGTGCCTGCAGATCAGCTGATCACAATTCAGGTGCATATTTTTTTCTGAAGTCCTATAGAGAGTGCTGTTTAGCCTGCCCACATTTCCTGCGCACCTGCAAGTCGCTTTGCAGCCCACCTCCACAGCAACTGCTCATTTTGTTTTGGATCTGACTTAAAGAGTAGCAGATTTCTTGCAGCTGCTGCCTGCTCTGTCCGGTGTTGGGTCTTGCTGCTGCTTTCCCTATGTATCGGTTTCCATGGATGCACATTGAAAGGCGGCAGGAATGATTGTTTTATGTGATTCTTAGTACAAGTTTAGTGAATGTAACTTTTCTCACAGCTGCTTTGTTGTGGTTAGTGTTTATATTAAACTGATGTGTGTATGTATACATTTGGACACACATTTTAACTACATGCAGGTATTATTCATTTATGTTTGGAGGAATTTCCAGTTCACTTGTTACCCAAAGGATCTCCAAAGAGTACAGCTTTCACTAGCCTACATGCTTAAACTACTCTGGAACAGCTACATGTGGGTGTCACGGTGTAGGTGAAAGTGATATTGTTTTCTCTGACCACAGAACAGATTTCCACTTTGTCTCAGTCCATTTCAAATAAGCTTTAGCCAGGAGAAGTCTGCAGTATTATTATCATTTGCATAAATGGTTTATTCTTTGCATGACAAAACTTCAATCTTTAATTGTAGATGGGACTGAAATAGATGTGAGAAATCAAAGTCTGTGAAGTGTGTTCACAGACCGTGATTTATGATTCTCAGAATCTCCAACATTTTTGGAAATGCCTTTCTATGTTAAAGGTCGCAGCAGATGGCATGCCTGAGGTTTCTTCCTGTTAAAAGGGAGTTTTTCCTTCCCACTGTCACCTAAGTGCTTGCTCATGGGGGTCATATGATTGTTAGGTTTTTCTCTGTATGTATTATTGTAGGGTCTATCCTTACAATATAAAGCGCCTTGAGGCGACTGTTGTGGTGATTTGGCACTGTATAAATAAAATCAAATTGAAATATAAAGTGTATGTTTAATGTTGATGCGTACTTGAGGCTTGATGGCATGTATTTTAATTGGTCAGAACTATCCAGTGTTTCACAGAATAAGCAAATTCTCAGCTGTGTCCCCTATTAATTTTTTCATCATTACTTAAATGTGATTATAGCAACGCAGATATCCCTGATTTATAAAGGCAAACTTTCATGCGTTGCCATATATAAGGTCTCTGATTTGCCAAATGGAATGAACACAAACCCATCCTCAGGGAGGGTAACAATATGTAGCACCGAAGATAGAATTATATTGTTAACCTCACAAGAATATTGTAATTAGGTGAACATGAAAATCTTGTTTAAACATGTAACTCTTAGGAAAGTCAACAAATGTTGAGAAATATTGAAAATGGATTCAATCATGTTGCCTTGATATTTTGAATTTTCCCTGCTTTTTCTTTTTAACAGTGCAGAAAATGAGGTAGTAACTACAGCAGGAATGATACACATCAGATACAAACCATATTAAAAAATTCTGTGAATATTGTCTCATCTTTATTATAAACTTTACCCCAGGAACTATAGCCTGCTGACATCTGCACAAAGAAAGCAGGAGATTGTCATTTAACGGGCTTAAATCACAGCAAAGTAATTATTTAGGTTGCCATACGTCATAAAAGAAGACAACCAGCTGCCCATGGGCCACTCTCTTTTCTCAAACCCACACTCTCACAAACTCAATCACACGAGAGGGGATAGGGATGATGGGAGTTGTGAGTCCACTGTAATTACCCATAGTTCTCTGTGTGACATCTGTTCATCTGATAGGCTTTGGGTTCATCTATCTCTCTTAAAAAATCAGTCAGCTCTGAGAAATTGGCATGGATCTCTGGCATAAAATGACCGGGCTTGGGCTGTTTGCTGAGGCTTGTAAAAGTCTGTCTGTGCGTGCACAGGCTAAAGAGCTGAAGTGCAATTTAAACAGTACTAGCTGCTACAAACTGTCACTGTGGGGTTCAGAGTTTGCTTGTTATTAAAAAAATGGGAGCAGCTTAAATATAAGCGATGCCATTTTGTACTGCATCTTCACTAAGATTTGAAGGTAAGAGCGAGTGCAACAGGCCTAAATGAATGTCTGAATCTCTGTTTGTTTTAAATATAGGCACCCAGACAATTCCCATCACAGGTCTTGTTCAGCGCACATCCAGCACTGTGGTTGCCTGTCTGAACATTTGCTGTGTGTACTCATCCACAAATTTTGGATCCTTTGTCAGTTATGCAAACAATTCACATCCCTGTGAACACAAAAACAGCAAAGAGAGGATTGAGAGGTAGAATTGCAATTTTTGCTGATCATACCATAACTGATCTAGGAAAGTGAAAACAACGCCATTTTTACATATGTCAGAATTTGTTTTTACTCAAATTTAAAATACTATTTAGTCTAGTATAAACACTTTATGAAAGAGAAATAATGCATTGTATGAATATTGTGTACCAGCAGGATTTGAGTTTCCCCAGTATTCACGCAGGACTTGCATATTTAGAGAAATCCTTCTGCATTTTGTTAAGCATTTCAAACCCTTTCACAATAATACATCTGTTTTACATCCAGAGCAGAGCTGTGAGACATTAAAGTAGAGGGCCGGAGAATGAAGGAAAAACACTGCACAGGAAAGACAGGCAAGTTAAGAGAAAGAGAGATTGCCACCTTCAATTCTCTGCTGAGGGATAAAGAGATCGCTACCCTCCATTTCACAAGTCTGTCCCTGATGAGCTGGTTTAGTCGGTTCTGTTTAGTGATGGGCCAGCCACAATTACGGGCAATCCACTTAACTGGTGACAGCTTCCCTAAACGTGATAAATTACACTGGCGGGGCAGAAATAACATTCTAAACTTTGGTTTGATGAATTTTGTCTCTGTTTGGTTCCAAAACTTTGCAAGTTAATGAGTGACGTCCCACAGCTCCCGAGCTTTTAATTGGTGTATTTTGAGTGAGTGGCTATTCTGAGATGTGTAAAAGAGATGTTGTTAAAGACACATCTATCTATCTATCTATCTATCTATCTATCTGTCTGTCTGTCTGTCTGTCTGTCTGTCTGTCTGTCTGTCTGATGTTAAAATAATTAAAAGCTCATTGCACAAAAACAAAAAAAATCAAAGAATACCACATTTAAATGCAAATTGATTAAATCCTCCAAATAAAATTAAGTAAATTACAAAGTAAAAGATTATTGGCATTTTTAATATTGAAAAAAAACCCAAAACGGATTTACAGAAATAAAGGAAAACAGTCAAAAGTCAGCCAAAGTACACCAATTAATTTGGAAATAAATAATGGAACTTTTAAAAATAAATCTGCACTTTGAAAAGAGACACGGATCGCTGAAACCACCAGAATTAAGAATACAGCGTTTGATCAGACATTTTAAAGGTCAGTCCAATTTCATCATTTGCTTTTTCTCATCCTTTAGGCTGTTTGATTTTCTTAGCCATTTAGCTGCCCCTTCCAGTCTCTCCACTTTCCACTCTGTGACACACAAATCAGAGAAGGCCACTCGCTAATTTACATGTCTTTTTTTTCCCTTTGCGTCATTTTACAAAGGGCTTAAGTGCCAAAGAAAAGGCCGAGTACCAAACCAAAAATGTGGATTCCTATTATTTACCACAGATGTTATGTGATTACTCTTGGTTGAATTTAAACAAGAGGTGTATAGCTTAATTATACTATTTTACTTTATTGTTTTGGACTAACTTGTTTTTCTACATTTATCTTCAGCTTTGACCAAACACCATATTTCAAGTTAAGACATGACACTACTGTCAGCATCTGTTTTCCAAAATGCGTATCTAATTCCTTACATGAGTATGCAAAATGCCCTGCAAAAGACTTACAGACCCTGGCTTCTGCCCTATGATAGGTTTGTTTGGCTGGCTCAATGGATGGATGGATAAAAGCATATTAAATAAAACAATATACCTCTTAAAGACTGATCTATATTATTTATGTGGTAAAATATCTCTGTTCCTTTTTTTTTAACTTCTTTATAAATGTATTTCTCTCTCTTGTGATTCACTCATTCAAACTGACAGACACTTTCATTCTTCAATGTTATTCTTTCTCTCTCTTTCGCCCTCCACTCTCGTGTCTCTTGTGTATATCTCCACTGTGACACACACACACACAGAATCGCTGACATTTCCACCCTTCTTTCTGTCTCTCTCTCTCACTCTACTCTTTACCTCTACCTAAGCCTCTCTCTACTTCCATTTCCCCCCCTTTCTCATTCTAATGCATGGCTGTATATTTGGCCTTTGTCGAGACACCCTCACTCCTAAAGGATGCTCCTGGAATCAATTTGGGCTGCCTGTGCCAAGCCACTGATCAACAATTTACAGGCCATCAACTGCTGGGGCTGCTGGGAGGCTGTTTAACTGGTATATTATGTGTCTGACATGACAGAGCATTTACAGCGGGTTTAGTCCCAGCTTTAAACACAAAGAGGACTACCTCTGACATTAGCTTACATTGTCGTTTATATAATTCCATACTATTCACAGCAGTTTTATTTAACCTGCAGTTGTTTTCTTGTTTGCTGGCACACAGCCTTTTTGGACCTGAGTAGATTTAATCTATGATTAAGTTTGTAACACAACTGCACTGAAACAAAGCTCTAAACATGGACCCTGAGGAGTTTGGATTTAAATTTTTTAAGAAAACATCAGAGAGACGGAAAAAAATAATCATGGCGCCTACAGAGCAATGAAAAAAGCACCAGCCCATTTCATTGCAGTGAATTTCATGCAACACATTTGGCAGAGGTGAGGTTGAATCCAGCATGAATAAATTTAGACCTGCAAATCTATTAGACAATCCTTGCATGCCTTTGTGATTTTTTTTATTGTTGTTGTGAAATCCTAAATTGGGAGTGCACAACTTAAGAATTCGGTAGTGCTGTATCCATAGAGATTAATTAAATTAATCGGGACTCTCGCATTCTCTCTTGACACTATTTACATGTGCAGAGAAAGGGAAAGCGAATGAGAGCAGAAAGAAAGAGAGAAAGAGAGAGCTTGAGAGACAATTGGGCAGTTCAAACGACAAACAGGCAGAAAGGAATGTAGTGGTTGCCATGCGACGGCCATATATAGTGGTGATGGCCTCGGTAATGCTACCTGGCGTTCTGTTCAGTGATTTAATCAGCTCTCCCAGCCAGCCATAAATCATCATCAGGGCGAGTTACAAAAGCTTAAAGGAGAAACACTGACAAACACCAGAATTCACAACACTGTTGCTGAAAAATAAGCTTGTTTCTCTGACTTCTGTCCACTTCTACTCTTTTGTCCAGAACAATTACATGGTTCAGTGTATGGTCGGTGATTGTTTTGAAGATTAATGAGCAGAGCCAAGTTTGTAGCTCAGTGGGGAGGACACTAAAAAAGGTTGTGACATCAGTGTTGCCAAGCAAACAAAAAAGACTTCATGATGCATTTATATTAAAATGTACTCATCAGTAAGTCTTATGGCCCTTCCACGTGTGATCATTTTTACATGTCATGCTTTTTCAATAGGAGGATTTGCAATCAACAGCCAGAGCAACCTTCAGTTTACCAAGCTCATCTCTGCTGACACCTTGTGACATAAATGTGTTGTGTGGACATGGAATGTCTCAGGGTTTGAATGATTTATTGTAGAGTAGCCCCCGGAAGGAACTTAAAACAAGAGATGCACCAGCTGCAATTTTCTTGACTGATTTCTGATTTTTCTCTAAGTGCGACCTGTTGATGCTGATTTTTGCTCAACCAGTTTTCTTCATAATCACTGAGAGTAATAAAAAAAAATCAGCTTTTCATCAATGCCATATATAATTCCCATAATAAAATAAATTATGATTAAACTTGTCACTAAGAAATTAAAAAAAAAAAAAGTTCTGTTACCGGAAAGAGGTACAAATAATTTACTAATTTGCTGTAAATCTCCTGTTACCTGACATTATTTCAAGATTCAAGATTCAAGATTCTTTATTTGTCACATGCATAGTTATACACGTACAACACGCAGAGTGAAATGTAAACTATGTATGTAT
>VUQR01000875.1:2222-21976 GCA_015108515.1 Hemichromis elongatus
TTAAATGGACTGTTTAGCAGGGTGCAGTTTTGATGCACAAACAGATTTTCCTCTGGATTTTGTTACAATATTGAGTAGCATTTATTTAAAAAAAAACAAAAAAAAAAAAACTAACTTAATGATGTGCAAAACTTACAGAACTTCATTTTTATTTTGAGAGGAAACTAGAAAGTTTACAAAGATAGCAAAAATCTATCTTTAAATAATAAACTATAGTCCGTGTAAACTGTATTGGTGTTATTGTTTGATGGGAAAATTTAAAGCATATATATGGGTTTATATTTTGCCTGGTGTAGACAATCCAGTCAAGTGGAAGAGGGGAAAAACTCTCAGAGCTTCACATGTAGTGAGGAAAAATGTTTGTAACCGCAAACACAAACAATGACAGCAAAGCGAAAGGATCAACAAAGTGAAAATTATTAGGTTTGAAATTCATATGGTAAACATTAGGGGGTCAAACGCATGTGAGTTCATGGACCTTATACAGCCCAGTTTGACTGTAAGTGGGCCGGAGCAGTAAAAACCACCAGTAACTTTCGAATTACACCTCCAAAACTTTCCATTTGTTTTAGTGTAAATCAGCACAATTTATTTTTAAATGTTTACATTCAGTGAATCCTCCGTTTGCAAAGTAGATGATGAACAGCCTGAGATATCCCAGGAAAAACTTGGATGTATGAGTACAGCAAAAAAAAACAAAACAAAAAACAAAGCATCAAATATGACTTTTTTTTTTGCTTGTTGTTTACATTAGTATGTTCTTCTAGGCTCAGATCTAAAACCACTTTAGCATTCCATACATTTTCACTCTTTGCAGTGACGCTGGTTTCGCTGCATAACACAGCAAATAAATGGAATTATTAATGATTTCTTTGGCATTTTCACACTTTGCAAAGCCATTCAGTGTGGTGGCATTTTTCACATTCTAATAAATGCAACAAACATTTCAGAAGGCCTCCAACCAAACGCACATTAGCCACTGTGTTTAAATCAAACAGCAGGTTCTGGATGCTTCGACTGTGTGATAAGCTCTCTGGAGAGAGCACACATGCTGTCGTTGTTCGGCTGGGGTGCCATGTTAACCCTGCACTGATGTTAAATACATCTAAACTGTGGCAATAATACACATGTTGCATATCTTGTAAAATATTTGCATAATTGTTCCCTTTCTATGCTTCTTTAAATTCATATCCACACACTCTTTCGTCACCTTTGTGCACTTGGATTTTGAGTCACATTAATTTCCTCCCAAAACACAGAACATATAAGTGTTTTAATGGATTTCACTAACAGTATTATGACTACTTGTTTTTCAAATTTCTCTTAAATATTGTGATAAAAATCATTGCTGTGTATTTTGTTTGACAATAATAATGCTGATGTGAAACTCTATTAATATCACAGCCCTATTTTGGATCATAATGATGGCCCTCCTCTTTCTCCTCTATTTAAGCATTTAGGCTTTTAAAGGAGTGATCAGACACTATGTTATTTTAAAGGTAAACAGTTATGATTCACAGTTCTTCCATCACAGAGCGGTATGGTGGCTATTGTGTGATGCATAGGGTAGATTTGTATGTTAGTCTTATTTTTGGACAAGTCTAAAAAGGAAATCATTGTGTTTTAGGCAGGGAACAAGTTTCCTATTTTATTTCATCCCTTTTCTATTTTAGCAACTTTCAAAATATTTAAAAAGGGGAAGCAATGCTTAATTTGTAATTAAAAATGAGAGCTGGTACATTTGCAAAGCAAAGCAAATTTATTGTTTCCTCTCTGCTCTTTTCTTTGCCGAGAGATAAATGAAGATGCACAGCCTCTCTGCTGATGTGCTGACCGTCCCCATCATTTAACCCTCTTCAGAGATTCATCTGTGCTGCGGAGAGGCAGTTTAATGCCATCCAAAGGACAGGCGCTGTAGTGCAGAGGCAACTAGTGAACCTGACATAATCACAAAATGCTCGTTACGCCTTGACGCGGTAAGTAATTATTGATGAAATGAAAATTTACCACAGCAACAAACTGATCATCAGGGCCTCCTTTAGTTTCACTGAACATCAAATAGCAGCGGACGCCGAGTGTGGTTTATTCTCACAAAATGCATTTATTCAAAAGCAGATTAAACAGAAGCCATGAGCTGATTTGCACAGGTGAGAAAATACAACAGGACAAAGAGAGCACAATGACTAAAGAAACAGCAACAATAAACACGGGTGACCAACAGACAATGGGCAGGCAGAAATCCAAATAAACCAAAATAGCCCAGATACAAGAAGTGAAATCATTGAGGAAATGTTTATGTGTGTGTTTTGTCAAGGAGGAGGAGGAGGGGGCTGAAAACTGCACCGAGCGTTGGATTTACCTCTCTTGGCTTAGCTGAAAACAATCTGAAGAGCTTCACTGGCAGCAAAAATGAGTTTATCTTAAAGCAGCTGAAAGTTTAAATTTTCAAATGTTTTTAAAACAGTCATGACTTAATGAATAAATTAATTTGGATTCACGTTTAAGCTCCTCACACATGAGATTCCTTCATCTTTGCTAATGCTCCAATTAGTTAACACAAGCAGCACATCACTGTCAAGCTGAAGTTTCGCTCCAGAGTAAAATGTCACTGACAGTACAGGATGTCACCTTTTTCACTATCGTGAACACGGTGAAACTGATGGAAAATTCAACCATAATCATGCATGAGTGCTGAAATCCTACAGTAACAAAGGAGAGAAAGTGTGTGTGTGTTTCTGAGATACAGAAGGAGAACAAATGCTAAATGTTCAGAAGATTAAATGTTTGTTTAAGCAGATAAAACGATTTAATATGTTTGCTGTGGGTATAAAAATAAACTCATTCAGTCGCACAGGAATCAATCCTCAGGTGGGCTGCATAGGTGATCAGGCGCCACCCAGTGGACAAAAGATTTCATGCAGAAAGTACAATCTTTCACTATAAGTTATTTTTCCTCCTGTATGCTATATTGCTATATTCTAAGATTTTGCCTCCTAGTTTAAACGATCTGTTGCTGAGCTAAAAAAAATATATAATACTTATTTTATTTTTGTGTGAAATCACATTTAAAAACTGTCATTGCAACAACTTTATACAAAAAAAGCTATTCTGAATATTGTTTCTCTGTCTTAGACACAACTGATTTATATGCTTATTTAGGAGCTTTACTTCATTGAAAACAGTACAAACTGATTTTATTATTGTTTTATTGAACCAATTCAACGGAATATGAAGTAAAGCTCCTTTTTTAACATTTTTAAACCATTACATCACCTTTAAAACTAGAAGTAAAAACATAGAGTCTGTTTCTGTTTGAAATCCTAAACTGTCAGCGTGTTTGAGTTACTGAAAGTCACATTCTGCATGTCGAGCAGTAAGTTAATTTTGTGCTAATGTGTCCACCTCAGGTTTA
The DNA here is from genome assembly GCA_015108515.1 of Hemichromis elongatus. Lineage (NCBI taxonomy): Eukaryota > Metazoa > Chordata > Actinopteri > Cichliformes > Cichlidae > Hemichromis > Hemichromis elongatus. Next base: position 5,635 of record VUQR01000875.1, read on the forward strand.
CAATAAACCCTTCATGTGTGCACGGGTACAAGCAGCTGTCTTCAGTGTGTGAAATGTTAATGACAAGAAGATGCACATTACTCTGTAGCCTCTTCATCCCTGAGTCTGAGTCTGCTGTCACTGCAATGGAAGAAACAAATGTACTACTCATTAACTTTTTTTAACATGAACAAATGTAGAGTAGAAATATAGTTCATTATAAAGATCTGTTACCTCAGTTTTTGTTTGTGAGAGGATAGCTGTTGAGAGTAAGCGGCGATGACTCAAAGTCTGAAGATGCCTCAGAAACAAACTCGTGGGGCATCTGAAAGAGAAAAAAAGACTGTCAGGATAAATGATAAAAGAGACAAGCATCCTTTTTCTGTGACGTTTGACCAAAGAAGAGGGCTGACCAAGACTGGAGGAGCCATGAAGAGGTAATTGACGGGGTAATGCATCAGATTCAGGCAGGAGGAGGAGTACAGATCTGCATAACGCATGAGCTGGCTGGCGAACAGCGTCTGCCTGGAGCCGCTGCGCAGGAGGCTGCCCATCTGGCCATATGACATGTCCATCCTGTAGGTCAGCAACTGTAAGTATAAAACAAACAATGCAATGGCTTAGAGCATCCTGGGTTTTAAATCTTACAGTGAGAATATACCAATCTGACCTCCTGCTTAGTCCAATGTAATCATAAGAAGGTTTACTTCTTTGAGAATAAACTTGTTGTAGACAGAGGGAGTCAAATGTCATAATCTACCTCTGAGGTGTTTATTTAAGCAGATTCGTGCTGAGGTGCAGAGGTTTCCCTGCAGTCTTGGAGACCACAGATTTTATCTGTTACGTGGTTTTCATAGGAGAGTGCAGTTGGTGTTGTGTTGGAAGGCATGTTGCACCACGAGTGAGGTTATGTCCATGGATGGTAAATTTCCACAGAGGAAATGTGTCAGTGTACAGTTCAAGTCTCTGGCATGGGAGACACATTCCAGCAGCATGCTCATTCTTGCTCATTCAGGGATAATTTGTTGCTCAAAAACAGCTTAATTTTAACAATATGCTTTTTTGTACTGTTTTCTTGTATTCTGTCCTTTTAGCTGTAGAGTGTATATAAAAGACATACACAACCTAAGGTCTGAAAATTAAAGCCAATTTGTGCCATAAACCTATATTTTTTTAAAGGCCAGCAGGGGGCATCACCACCTGCTGTCTACAAGTCAGATTGTATCTCAACATCTCAGGCAATTTTATGTCTTCTGTACTGTTAAAATGCCAACACCTGTATTTACTATTAAAAATACACTTATTCTGTGATGCTCAACACTATGGGTGACCTGTGCCAACTTCTGCTGCAACTCTGTGACTGTGGAAAATTACTCAATACTTTAAAAAGTGTAGTTTTAACCATACGATGGAATAGAAGGATTAGAAACATTGTCAAAGCGATGAAGTGAACTGTAATGGTGCTAAACGGCACTTACGCTGCACAGACACATTTGTGTTTATTCTGCTACAATAGTGAAGCATTTCTATTGCAGTGGTAGATTTTAGAAGCTTTATGCATTTAAAATGACACAAAAATGTATCCCAATATATCACAGGACATATGAGACATATTTATTTCATGGTGGTGATAATTTAGTTCCCATGCTTTGAGCTTTCAACATACAGAGAAAGAGGCAGAATTTGATTCCTCAAAACATTTCTTATATTAGCTCAAAGTACAGTGTAGGTTGTACAAATGCATTGAACTTTACGACCATCCACAGCTACATTAAAGTATGGAAATCTTTAAAAAGCTGTGTTGTGGTGTGCAGAGCTCACCTTCATTCTCATATGAATGGAACCGATGTCACGGTACTCTTGACTGGTGGTGTCTGGGTGCCTTCAAGAGACGCATAAAGAAAAATGAACACGTGCTATGTCACTTTATCTAACTATGAAATGAAAAATAAATTGCTAGTCTATTAGCAACAAGTGTTAGTGAGTAAATATGTAGCAAAGATTTCTCTTGTTTGGAATCTCAAGAGCTTCAAACTTGTTTAATTTCCAATAAAATGCAATAATTAATAAAAAAAAATATATGAGACGGTTCATTTCTTAATATCTTACACATGATTATTGAATGTTAGTTCATGACACAAGATTAGATTGTTTTTCTAAAAACTGCAGGCTTGTGGGTGCTTATGCGCCCCCTGCTGGCCACATATAGAACCCTGTACCTCATGAGACAATGTTGATTATTTCGTTGTGTTTAACTATTTTAACTTATAGTAATAGTAAAGCACACCAATGTAAGAACTGCAGGTCTGTGTGCCTTTCAAATCTAAATGTATTTACAGCAATTCACCTCAACCAAATTACACCAGAACAAAAAATAGACTCACTTGTTAAGCTCAGCTAAGTAGAGATCAAGATGCTTGAGCTCCTCAAAGATATCTGAAAAACCAAGTACTGCATCAAAACCATGGCTCCACAGTAAAACAGCATGCAATGAGTGGATCATTGTTCTTACTTTTCCTTTCCTCCCACACTTGCAGCTCTTTGGTGAGCTCGGGGACGACCAGGAAAGTCTTCCAGCCCTGTCTCTTCTTAGATTTCAGGATGTCGCCAAAGATGTGATCTCCGACATAGAGGATGTCCTTGCCTATGACGCCCAGCAGATCACAAACAATGTCTGAGGATCCTGCAACCAGAAAAACACAAGTTTAGCAGCTAAACTGAGCAGAATTGATCTTTATTAACTAAATATTCTTGCTAAATATGAAGGAAAACTCAGTGCTGACTCACCTCCTGAGTAGACTGTTCCATGCTGGAGGTCACCAGTGTATGTCCCGATGCGAAGCTTTCCTGTGTTCTGTGTATAAAAATGAAACACATTACTGGAAACTGTCGACGCTCAACATTGTGATGCAACTCTTCAAACACTCTTTCACACCGTGTCCACTTGTCTCAGCACGGTCCCCTCTGCAAAGAACAGCGGCTTTTTGGTGTCCACAACAACAAGGTCGAAATACGAGCGCCAGCTCTTTTTGGGGATTCCAGGCTGGAAAGGAAAAAAAAAAAAAAAATGTAATTCTCATGATTCTCTTTAGTGGATAAAAAGGCTTGACTGAATTGAAATTGAAATTGAAAATGCCTTACCTTCACATTACTTTCCAGCAGGTATGTCATGATGACCTTGATGAAGAAGGTAAAACATAAAAGATACAGTTACAATGATTTATAATGCAGAATTGTGATTTAAAATAATCTTATAAACATTAATGGGCCACTTCATTAATGCTACCTATTCAGCTGCTCATTAATGAAAATATCTAATCAACCAATCAAATGGCAGCAACTCAATGAATTTAGCTGTGTCTAAGCCCAGAGAAGCCAGACTACTGTGAGCCATAAAGGAAACAGTATCTCAAACAACCACTCATTACAAACAAGCTATGTAGAAGAGCATCTTCTTCTCTCTCCCTGTCCTCACCTTCCTTCATCTCCAAACAGCACAAAATTGGTTATGCAAAGGGGGGTTGGGATGCTCATCTTGTAACCGGAAGGTTGCCGGTTCGATCCCCCAGCTCTCTGTCCTGGTTGTTGTGTTCTTGGGCAAGACACTTTACCCTACTGCCTACTGGTGTTGGCCAGAGGGGCCGATGGCGCGATATGGCAGCCTCGCTTCTGTCAGTCTGCCCCAGGGCAGCTGTGGCTACAACTGTAGCTTGCCTCCACCAGTGTGCGAATGTGAGATTGAATGAATAGTGGAATTGTAAAGCGCTTTGGGTGCCTTGAAAAGCGCTATATAAATGCAATCCATTATTATTATTATCTAAATGAACACAGTCTTGAAGCAGATGGGTTGCAGCAGCAGAAGACCACACTGGGTGACTCTCCTGTCAGGAAACTGAGCCTACAATTTGCACATTTTCAACCAAAAATGGACAAAAGAGCATTGAACATTGCCTCTTCTGAGAACTCTTGATTTTGGCTTCAACATTCAGACTCAGAATTTGGCATAGGTACATCATATCTTCTATCATCTGTTCAGGCTGCTGCTGGTGGGGGGTGTAATTGTGTGGGGGATATTTTCTTAACATGATTTTCTGATCACATTCATTCCTTTATGACCACAGTGTGCCTTTCTTCTGTTGGCTGCTTCCAGCAAGATAGCACACTATGGCACAAATCTTAAATCACCTCAAACTGGTGTCATGACAATGGGACTCAAATGTCCTCTGCAGTCACAACATCTCATTCCATTAGAGCACCTTTGGGACGTTGTGGAATGAAAGATTTCAACACATCTACATTAACTGTGTGATGCTAACATGTTCATAAGGACCAAAATTTCTGAGCAATGTTTACAGGCTTCGTCACAAAGAATTAGGGCAGTTCTGGAGGAAAATGGGGTCCAACCTAGTGCTAGGAAGGTGTACCTAATGAAGTGTCTAGTGATTTTCTTTTGTAGTTAGAAGGTTTTAGTCATGGCACATTACATTTTTTAAAAACTTTTGCACTCACCTCGGTGTAGTTGTAGTCACTGTTAGTGGCGAGGAAAACCTTGGCCACCTCTTTGATCCGGGTGAGGAGCACCGGGAGGTTTGGCTGTAAACATTTATACTTTCAGTGTTTCATCCTGCTAACGTGAATTTGGACTGATCATGTTTACAGTTTACTCACATCTCTGACGATGTATTTCTCCAGATTCTTGGTAGTTAATTCTTTCAAGGTTCCCTAAAAACATTTTTAACATTTTGTAATTTTCACAAGTGGACGCATATTAATTGTCTTTAATGTTGCACTTTGTCGGGTTTTGTGAACTCACCGTATCGTGAGTGTAGTCCACGGCATCTCGAACGTCCTGGAACATGCTTCTGTACGACATTAGCAAGTCGCCGTGCTGGAAACCTTTCAGGAGGCTGGAAGAGTTTAACAGCAGAGATGGAAAGGACGAAGAGTTTATAAATATTTCTCCAGGTCTTGGTGGGATGATAGCATAATATAATATAGATAAAATATGTGACTTACTTTGTGTATCTGGTACATCCAGTAAAGAAGTCAACCAGGCAGGCGTAAAGATAAGTCTCTGCAGGGTACATATAAATTGTAAATTGTTTATAATGCATACAAAAAAATTGAAAAATTAAAGAATAGCAAAGACGGTAAACACAATTTTATACCTGAAAGATTGAAGAGAGTGTTCAGGATGTAAAAGCGGTCGGTGTCGTCTCTCTGGATGAACATGTTTGGGTAGTATTTTCGAATGTCTACACTGTGGCACAAAATGATAACACCAATCAATGGTAACAATCCAGACGCTGCAAAGGAACAAAACTTTTTGCAAACGTGCGTGAATTTACATCTAGTTTGTGTAAATTATTAGTTTCAACTCACTTGCTTGTACTGACTGCTGCGATTTTTGAGCAAAAAGAAAGAAGTTGACAGCTATTTCAGTGAGACAATATAAAGGCAAAAACAAAACTACTCAATTCTGAGATTTTTTTCTTCCTTGTCTGTCGGATATCAATGCAAACTGGTGTTTGTTTAGTGAGGTAACATCTCATTTATATATTTAAAATGTAACCTAATGTTGCTTTTTTTGTAACAACAAAAAAGGTGGGACTTAATTAAGCGAGTGAGAAGGTTTGTTGAAGACTGCTTGTTGACAGCGTGTCTATCTCTAACACTTTTATACTGACCTGATTTTTTTTTCAAACACGTTTTAAATGACCTTTTTAGGAATTACAGCCATGTTCATGTACATTCCCACATTTTCAGAGGCTCAACAGTAATTAGACAATCTAAAATTATTGTATATGTAAGAATCATTCATAATACGTCAGCAAAAATCTTAACTGTCTGAAGTCTAGAAGCAATAGATGTCACCAAGTGCTACGTTTCCTCCCCTAAGTTTATTTGGGATTTTCAGTCTGATGATGGCCTCCTTCACTTGCACTGACAGCTCTTTGTACCTCCTACTGAGAGTTTCAAATATAGTTATGCACTTGGACCAGGACCTCAGCTGGCCATGAAACTGTCAGTGAGCCCACCGTCACAGAAAATAGGGGACTGTGTAGAAAAATTACTGTAATGTCATTTTTGATTTAAAGCTGAAAGTTTACAAGTTAATCACATCTTGATTGTTTCATTGAAATTTAATTGTGGTGGTATTTATAAAGGTGTATATTATTACTTCAACATATATGTGTTGTGTTGAATCCAACTGGCCCAGCCTTGCTTGGGTTTTAGTCTTTATGTTTCTCTCTCCCTGTTCTCACCTTCCTTCATCTTCAAACAGCACAAAATTGGTTATGCAAAGATTTTTTTTTACTGTATTTACTTGTTTCTGACTTTACCCTTTGAGGAAGTGAAAGCCATGACTGCAGACTAAAATATTCCCATTTGAATCCACCTTCAGGAGGTTCCCATATGCAGTGTCAACCACTAAACCACTGAGGGAAGAGAGGGGATAAAGGGCAGAAAGTTTATTAATACTTGACAAGAACAAAAAAGTATAAGAAGAGTTGATTGGCTACTTCATTGTGGCGTAAATCGTTAGAGAGATTTGAAACTGACCGAGTGGGGAAGCTGGGGTCGTACTTGTAGCGCAGAATCTCATGAGGGTATCCAATGGACACCATCCTGTCTCTTATCAGCTCAAAGCCCAAGCTCTCGTAGTCAGGAGACTTATACGCTGCAAGCAGAAAGCACGAATACACAATCATTCACTGTTGTGCAGCTTGTTTGAAAGAAAACTCAGAAACTACAACAAAGAATTGAAAACAGAGAGTTCAAAATTATGAATGAAGACAGCACATAGCATCTTCAGGGTGAGTAAATAATTTATACACAGAGTGTAAAACATGATAAGCTGAATATAGTTTAAAAATAAACTAATATAGTTTAAGCTTCATTATGCTCAGTGAGGATCCTGTTTTTCTAGGGCAGCTGTGTCAAACTTGTTTTATATAGTCACACACTTAGATCTTGAGTGGGCTGGAACAGTGAAACTGCCCCTTTTATCAGTGCAAAGAAGTTTAATGACACAATTAATCTCTGAGATATGAGGACATTTCCGTTTTTCTACATAACAGACAAATGCCGCACTGGGAAAAGGAAGACATATTCCTCACTTCCTGTTGTATTTATTCTTGTTCCCCAAACACCTCATACTTATAGAAATGTTCGTTTTACATTTCCAGCATTTGAACATTTCAACAATGAGCATGAATAATTAATAGAGGACGTTTAGTCACAGTAGCCTGTTGGTATCTAAACTGTTATATTCTGGATATATTATACTATAGAGAGATTAATTGATTTAAAAATTAAAAAAAAAAACTGTGCAGTGACCCCAAAATTAGAAAACCAAGTTAAAGTAAAAGTAAAATGAAGTTATTATAAAGTTATACATAAACTGTACTGTTCTTGGGCACAAAAACACAGCAAAAGTGTACCAAATGTAAACACTGTATAGCTGACATAATCCCAACACTGCAAAAATAAGAATTTGTAGGTAAATAATAATCTCTGTGTCTCTGTGCTAGACGCAGTCATATTCCTCAGTAAGCAGGGAGAAGTACAGATAACTCAATATCAAATAGAATAAATAAAAACTGCTTTTTGTTTTTGCTTTTACTTACTTGCTATCGTGTAGTCCATGTCGAAGCCATAGCATTTAATATTTTCCAGCGTCAGACTTCTGTTGACAAACACCCTGTGAGCAAACACAGAAACAAAGCTAGGGTCAATTTAATGTTTTCATTTATGAGAATGGGGTTTTTTAAAGTTTCACTTTGCTTTTTGGCTTTTTGACATCAGGTCTTCCCTGATATGTGGATTAAATGAAGGAGCAGGTGTCATTTAGTGTATGAAGCTATGATTTAATTTGTCTTTTCCACCACAGAAATTCAGAGACTTTGCATACTTAGTTTGAACCTATCCTGCCCTTGAAGTCCCTCGAGTGGGGGTGGTGCTGGGTGGAGGCTGAAGATGTTATCATTACCAATATCATCATCACAGATGTTTGAAATGGCTGCCAAATACTTAACATGGTGTATTTTGAACAATCTATTAAAAATAATCATGATGTATATTTTTACCACTGTCATTTATTTTCTGCATCAGTTTCCCCCTAGATGCTGGTTTTTACCAAACAGAGAGGGGAGGCCTGTCTGCAGCACCGCTGGCCTGGATGGCCCAGTCTCAACCTTTCCTGACAGTTCATACATATAGAGTTGCTGTAAATAATTAATCTGCAAGCTCTTGTTCTGTGAATTTGTTTCTCCTGAGTTCCATCCAGAAAATAAAAGCTGTCAGCGAGGGAGTGTTTCTGATGCAGGAACACTTACTGACAGGAAGCAGCTGAATAAGCTGATGATTCAAATAGTCATGCAGAGTTAGGGTGCAAACTTTCAGAATACAGAAATAGGTCACAATGTCAAAAAGCACTGTAAGTTGTGGAAATATACCAGTTAAATTTTTTTTTTTTTACATTATTACATTGTCTAACTTATTATATGAGCAACCGTATTCTTATGATGTATAAATAAGTTATTACGTTATTATTAAGTTATTAAATAACGCACAGAAAGTGCAAAACTGAAAGACGACTTTTCTTTTCTTTTGTTGTTGTTGTTGTTTTGTTTGTTTTTTTAAATATGTGTTAAAACCTCAGAAATTCTGTAAATTCATCTTTAGGTTAAAAAGTGTTTCAGTTAGCAGCAGTTTACATATTAGTGTGCAATAATACCCCAGTACAACTTACTGTTGTTCAAGGCGTCTCTTCTTCTCCTCGGTGGAGATGCTTGTGCCCATTGCCGCCATGGTCCACACCTGCTGATGAGAAGCTCCTCTTTACAAAGAGGAATTTATTTCTCAAATTTACCCAAAACTTTGTAGGCGTGCCGCTGAGCCTTTTTCTCTGTTTTTGTGCACATGTTGAAACGCCTCCTTTTGACTAAGTGCTCATTAGTGACGTAAACGGCGTTGGGACACACGCACGCAGCCTGCGGCCCCCTGCATTGACACGCTTTGGTGCTGCGGAGCTTTCAGCTTGGAGAGGGTAGATTATGTTATCAGAGGCGCACACATGTGCACGGGCTGCATGTGTGCGTAATTAATGGGAGTTTCCTGATGGCTGTCAGTCCCGCTGCAACTCGAGCAGCTCAGGTACACGGTGCATGTATCAAAGCAAAACATTTCTGATATTTGATTTATGAATCGTTTGGTTTGAGTTTCATGTGCAGAAGCGTTATCAGGAGCACGCCCTCAAAGTAACAGCAACAAATTTGGAGACATACTCTGCAGGTTCGCGCAGAAACACATCCTCATCCTGACATTTACGCACAAAGCAGATTTAAGGGTCTCCAGGAAGAGAAAAACTGCATACAAGCATCCATACTTTTGGCAATTATTTTAATTTCTCTGTTTTCCTCTCTGTGTTTTTAACTTCTTCGTTGTTTTGTCTGTATAGTGTATTGTGGTTGTAGCATCCAGTCGAACTGAGAAGGCCAGAACTGATAGTTGTTGAATGAACTTTATTATTCGTTGCCGTGTATCAAACAACGAACCAACGTAAGAGCTAGCCTTACGTTCGTAGCCTTCACTTCCGGTCACACAGGAAGTTACTAAAATCACAAACATAATATTACATGTATATGAGCTAGCCTTACATATCCACCTTTACACTCCCACCAAATTATTTGCTGTTGCAAACAAAATAAACACAATTTCTAAACAGGTATCTTAACAATAATAATATCTTTGTATATGCAACTGATATTTCAATACATTTTAACTTCTTGTTACATCTTGCTTTCAACAACTTTCTAACAGTAGAACCAACTCTACTGTGGACATCTTATGTAAACGTTCACCCAACCCAAGGTTTCTGTCTGCAAAGGTTATTTTGACCTTTCTCACAAGTCCGTTTTCATCTGTTATGACGTCCACAACTCTGCCAAGTCTCCACTGGGATCGTGGCAGTATTTCTTCCTTGTCCATCACTATGTCACCTACTTGCATATTTCTTTTTGCAGCATAGCATCTTTGCCGAGTCCTAATATTGTGAAGATATTCTCTCTTCCATCTGCTCCAAAATTGTTCTGTTAAATATTGTACCTGACGCCATTGTTTCCGAGCACACAGAGCCTCTTTAACAAACTGTCCTGGAAGAGGCAAAGCCGTAGTGGTTTTTATAGTGAGGAGATGATTTGGAGTTATTGGTTTCAAACTGGATCATTGAGATTGTCTGTTGTTAATGGGCGGCTGTTTACTATTGCAGCTGCTTCATAGAGAAAGGTTCTGAGCGATGAGTCAGTGAGTCGTCTCTGTGCGACAGCAAGTGTGGCATTGAGGACATTTCTCACGGTTTCTCACGGTCGTTCCCATACTCCACCTGCATGACTAGCATGGGGTGCGTTAAACACAAAATCACATTGTTTTTCAGATAGAAAGGTTGTCAGTTTTTCAGTGTCTATTTCATTTAGTGCTTTCATTTAGTTCGTTTTTGGCACCTACAAAGTTAGTACCTTGATCGCATTTTATTTGTCTGACAGAGCCTCTCAGAGCTATAAAGCACCTTAGTCCATTAATGAAAGCGTCCGTGGTCAGGTCTTCCAACATTTCAACATGTACTGCTCATAAATAGAAGCAAGTGAAAGGGAGAGCGTACCTTTTGTTTTTCTTTTCTTGCTTGCTTGGTTAGGAATGGGCCGAAAACATCCATACCACAGTATGTGAAATGCGGAGAGTGTTCAACTCTTTCTGTGGGGAGATCTTTCATTTTTTGTCTTCCGCAGCTCTCCTTAATTTCCGACATAACACACACTGACGGATGTAGTCTGATACTGTTTGACTTAGTTTGGGAATCCAATAACCACTGGACCGTATTTCGCTCATTGTGAAGCTCTTTCCTTGGTGATTTATTCTTTCGTGACAGTGAGCGATTATGAGTTTTGTGATGTGATGTTCTCTTGGGATGACAGTTGGATGTTTGAATGTGTTTGGAAGCGATGAGCGTTGTAGCCTTCCTCCCACCTTGAGCATATTGTCTTCATCCAAGAAAAGATCCAAGTTGTGCATTTTGTTGCTCTCATGTAATGCCTTTCCTTTGCTTAATGTTTTAATCTCATCTGAAAATGTTAGTCCACCTTTACAGTGGCAGCAGTCTCATGCTCCATATTATATATGTTAAACATATATGTTAAAAAGGAATTGTCCCTTTTTAATAAAGAAATAAGTTTTCAAATGTGTTTTTAAATCTCTTATTATATGATAATTTAAAAGCTTCGCCTTTTAGTAACTTACAATAAGCTTGAGCTTTGCTGTTTTTGTTTGTTTTCTAGCAAATATTATGTGTAAAACTCATGTTTTGTACATTTGTGGTTCATATACTGGTTGTTTCACTATGTGCTGTACTGTAAGTCCCTTTGGGCTGGGACTTATCTGCATGACACACTACCATGACATCACCAACCCTCCTTTTCTATATATAGTGTCACACAGGTGGAAAAACGTCATCAGCATGTAAACAGCACTACAGTTTTACAACTGGTCAGGGTGGAAAAAGACTGTGGAGCAGTTTCAACTATAGAAATGCACGTTTTCAGAAGAGTTAAATATTATTGTGTTATTTATGATTCATTTACCACAAATTAAAACTCACAGCTTGAAGCAAAAAGCACAGTAGCAAACACAACAATATTTTAAGGTCTGATATTAACATTTAAGAGTAAAGTAAGAAATCACGAAAAGAAAAAATGCTGCTACAAATCACTTTAAAATCATTTTTTAATGTCACACAAGAGTGAAAGATCTATAATGTGTCAGTGGTGTCAAAGTCACATTAGGTCATGGGCCATATACAACCCACTTTAATCTTAAGTGGGCTGGACTAGTGAAACTCTCCTTTCTATCTGTGTAAAGAAGTTTAACTACACATTGAATCCCCAAGAAATCTTAAGATAAGAAAGAAGGTACAACTGTACATCTTAGTTTTTCTACACCATATTCTATACTGTTGCAGTAAATGAAAGAAATTTCTCACCATTACAATTTCTGCTAAAACTATGAGAAAATGTGCAACAGATAAGATTACAGAAAAAGTTCCGGTAGTTGGTCATTATGAAACAGAAAGAAATTATTAATTGACAGAAAATGTCCTATTTTATACTTTGTTTTTTCTTATTTTACTGTGGACCCATTGTAAAAAACAAAACAAAACAAACAAAAACAACTTTTTATAGTAGATAAAAATGACTTTTCTGTCATTCATTTGTTATTTGTATTGCATAATTATTTGGGTGCAGTATGAATGTCCTTCATCAGTAGGAAAAGCTGTCAATACTATAAACATACATTTAAACTCCAAAATATATGTCCTCTTTAACACTTTCTAAAGCCATCCAGGTGAGTCTTTGCTGGGTTGGATTCTGGCCCCCGGGCCTTATGTTTGACACCGCTGTACTATGTGCTTGATGAGCAGTTTAATCCTAACAATTCATTAAAGCCATTTATATCATCCTGTCTATCTGATATACAGTGACTAATTCAAGCTGCACATTTAACAGCATGTTGTTTTTAAATTAATCTAATCACAGTTTGGTTTTATATGAAATTATTCTATTGATGTTCAACTCAGTGACGTCTTTTCTTTTGGGTTTGCAATGCATTTTATCAAATTCTGCAGCGATCTCCAGCGGCGTCTTATTTTTGATCTCGGGAACGTTGAACTTGAAATACATCCCACAGAAGAAGCAAGAAAACAGAAAAATGAGAAAGCAAAAGTAATCCAGTTTCTCCTGGAAATAAAGCATTTGGAAGTAATTTGTCAGTCCAATGGCTTGAGGCATTTCAAATTATCTTAAAAATATGTCACATTTTACATACTTTTAACATACTTACCACTAGAATGGGGAAGACCATCCCAACCACAAACAGGCCTGACCAGTTGAGGGCGCAAGCGATTGTGTACGCAGCCGATCTAAAAGGCTGAGCAAAGATTTCCCCTGGAAGAGTAGGCGTAACTCCAACTTGGGGGAAAAAAAATTACATGTTACAATAAGATCTACTTATTGTTTGTTCAAAAAGAAAACATTCTTGGTGTAAATTTTAAAGTCTTTAAAAATATGAGAGAGCTAAACATGCCTGGACCGATGGCAAAAAAGGCTATAGAGAGGAAAATGAGGACCATGCTGCAGTACGGCATCCAGGAGACATGACTCTGAGGAAAATAAAAAGGGTTAAGTTTGTTTATTTATTCAAATATGCAGATACATACACTACCGGTCAAAAGTTTTAGAACACCCCAATTTTTCCAGTCATTTATTGTAATTCGAAGGCAAGTGGTAAACTGCCAGAGGTTAAAAAAAGGTAACTTACCAGAAACTGAAAAAATAATGAACATTTGGGAATTACAAAAAAGGCCTTTTTTCAGGGAACACAAAATAGGTTAAAGCTGTTATGCAGTGATAGAGGTTGATCAAGCCTTGGAAGCTGGTGCTACTAATTCCTGTCGGTGTTCCAACTTTTCTGGATTACTCACAAACGCCTCTGTCTGCATAAAAGCAGTGTTGGAACACAATGTGGTACCGTACCCTTGTGAGCATCAGTGGAACAGTATTGTACTGCAGAAAGTAGTGTGTTGCTACAAAAATGGCAAGAAAAAGGCAATTAACAATGGAGTTTCCTTTAGAGAAATTGCAATGAAAGTCAAAGTGTCAGTGAGTACAGTTTCCCTCACCATCAAAAGGCGCTCAGAAACTCTGACAGGAAGAGCTCTGGCAGACCCAAAGCCACAACTGAATCAGAGAACATGTTTCTGAGAGTTAACAGCTGGCGTGGCAGCTCACAAGTCAACAGTTTCAAGTCAGCTTAATAGTGGTCACAGTAAGCAAGTCCCAGTTACAACTGTGAAAAGAGGGCTTCGAGAGATGACTTCAAGCTGCAGGTTTGACAGGATAATTAGCAGCAAGAAAGCCATTGCTAAGAATGCTCAGAATTAGACAAAGAGGCTTGCCTGGGCCATGAAACACTGCCATTGGACTACTTAAGACTAGAAGAGGGTATTATGGCCTGATGAATCAAAATTTGAAATGTTCGGTTCATCACGCAGGACCCTTGTTTGCTTTCAAGTAGGGGAAAGGATGGTTTCACAGTGCGTGGCATCAACTGTCAAATATGGAGTTGTTCATAGTTGGTCAGGGGTTCATCCTATAGCAAGATAATGACCCGAAACATAAGTCCAAGCTATACCAGAACTACCCCAGGAAAAAAGAATAAGATGCTAAGATGAAATTGTGGAGTGGCTAGCACAGTCTCCAGAACGAAACTCCATCTAGCTGGTTTGGGATGAACTGGACAGAAGAGTCAAAGCAAACCATCCTAAAAGTGCCACACATTTATGGGAACTTTCTGAAGAATATGTAATTTCTATTGAAGACAGAAGGCCACGGATGTGTTCAGCTGTTACATCTGCCAAAGGCGGCTACTTTGATGAGTCAAAATTTTAGAATACATTTTGGTCTATAAATTGATTCCATGAATTATCTTTTAACTCCAACAGCTTATTTGTACTATGCTTTCATTTCTGATTGCAATGAGACATTAAACAGCACATTTTAAATTTAAAAAATGGAAAAATGTGGTTGTTCTAAAACTTTATACTGGTAGCATATATATAAATATATATTTAAAAGTAGCTAGTTTTGCGTGACTCACTTGCAGGTACAAAGTGATGGTGAGGAAAACTAGTGTCACAGTCATTCCTGTGTAGCCTCTAAGGAGCAGGACTTTTTTTCCTGTTCTGTTAATAATCATGCACTGAAACAGGAGAACAGATTAAACCTGCTGCCATAAATGTTTTGCAGTAATGGCACAGAATTAAACAGCCACATGGGGGAGCTACGAATACACACGAAAACAGCTGCCACGAGGCATTCACGCTACTGGTGAGACCTCGAGATCTTTTTTTTTTTTTTTTCCTGAAATGATTTGATACATCGGCAAGAAGTGGAAAAAAAACAAACATTAATGATAGAGTGTTTACAGGATATTAAACGTAAACTTTCCCTAAAACTGTCTTGTGCTAAGTGACTAACATTTCAACAAAGACAAATTATATTCAGTCCATACCAGGCAGTGTACAGTGTATAATTGGTTGATTAGCTGTTTAAATATATTGTATGATGAGTCAAAGGACGCAAGTTGCCACTGTTAATTTTTGTTTACTCTGGCTCTACCTGCTGAAATGCTAGTCTGTTCGCACAAGTAAACACATTTGAATCAATCACTGCGCCGCACTACTTTTTGTCCTTTAAAGTTTGTTGTCCTTGAGCTGAGCAGAGCCCGTGTTTTATTGGATATAATACATGATTGGATTTCAGTGAAACAGGACTTACACAGGATACAACAGTGGAAAATTCACAGAGCCCTGTGCCCAAGGCAGCGTATCGTAACTTTTGTTCTGGGATTCCCGCCGCACGAAACACATCAAAAGAATAAAAGTACACCTGTAGAGAAGTTAAACATACACAGATAAGAAACTGTGTACTTTTTCTATTCATTTTACAGAAACTTGCAAGGTTGAGTGCTGAATATTTCATTGTTATTGTTAGTTGTGTATTTACTAGATTTTATTATATTTAGCAATTTACAGGATTTTTTTTGAAAGAACTGGTGAAAGAAAGCGTCCTCTGTTTCTATCATATAACTCACAGCATTGATGCCACAGAACTGCACTGAGGCGAAAGCTACAGAGACGGTGATCAGCTGCCAGCGGACCGTTTTGTTCTGAATCAGCTCCAACACAGAGTAGCTACGGACACTCTGCAGGGCGGCTTTCTCCTCCAACATCTCCTCGATCTCTCTGCTGTAATCCTTATCGCCCCAAAGCTGCTTTAAAGCTAAGATGGCATGAGAAAGCATGAGATTTAGATGGTCCTAAAAAAAAATTTCTAAGGCTAAAAATGTTTTTGCACACCTTTTTCACAGGCCCGTTGGTCTCCTCTGTCCAGCAGCAGGAAGCTGGGAGATTCTGGCAGGAAGAACAGGGTGAGGAGTTGAAACAACCCGGTGAAACCGATGAAACCAAGCAGCCAGGGCCACAGCTTCTCTGTGCCGAGTAACTCACTGCAAGAAAAACATCAAAAGTCAAGTTATCACAGGTTAATATCTAAAATATCAACATGCTTCTAAAAATACAGTTATGAAAAGTTTTAAAGGGCCAAAGTTTCATTAATATTCCTTAATTATATTTATTAAATAAATTAATTATTACAAACTGCAATAAATTAAAACAACTGTAAAGTACTGTTTTTTGTAAAAAAAAAAAAAAAAAAAAAAAAAAAAAAAATAAAAATAAAAACTTTAAAAT
>VUQR01000875.1:21996-32938 GCA_015108515.1 Hemichromis elongatus
AACAATTAAATACTATAAAAACCTTAAAGTTATGATGTTGTGTAAAATACAAATAAAAACTGAATGCAAATTATTTTCAAATTTCATACTTTGTTCAAAATAGAAAAGATATGTTGTTTAAAATTTTTACCAATCCATAAAAAAATATCTACAAATTTTTGAACATGTCCTACAATGTAAAATTGTGAAGCTTTTTAATACCACATATTCTGGAAGACATAATACCATCATACAATGAGAAATCTCTGTGCGCAAGGGACAGTATTGGATCTTCAGGCACTCGGGCAACACTGCATTAAAAATAGGAAGGATTCTGAAATGAAAATCTGATTGAGAACACAATTCCCCATTTCATCCACCAATTCATGGTAAACTTCTATTATGCAAAGAAGAAGCCATATGGGAACATGACCCGGAAACCCCCAAAAGTTGATTCTGTTCATCTGGACGTGACGTTTTCAGTAGGAGAAACTTTTCCTCGTCCAAGTGACTTCCTCTGTCAGATGAACAGAATCAACCTTTGGGAATTTATTTACCTGGACGATTGAGCATGCATCAAGAAGATCTCCTGACCATTAATCAACAACCACTGATCCAGAAAGACCACCATGTTCTCTGGGCAAAGCTCGTTTCAAGTAAGAAAAATTATATTTGTTAAACATTAAAAATTTTTTGTATGATATCCTGTAAAATGTCTTTAAGGAAAGAATTCTTATAACCAAAATACAGTAAATTTTTAATGTATCATACAGTAATTTTTCTTTAGTGAGTGCAAACACTTGTGCATATGTGCTAATCCATTCAGTTGTTATGTCAGTGATTATATAAATAATAGCTCTGAGACTAGCTAATAGCGCTCAGAGTACAAAAGGTCCTTTGTAGTCTATCCACGTGTGGGTAGTCAGACACAACCTGGCCCTTTGCAGTCCTGTTGGATTGGCCGCAGTGGCTCAGTCAAAATCAAGACTTCAACCTGATCAAAATGCTGTGGTGAGATCTTAAGAAAGCTAAATGAATGCCAAAGCAGTGCTGTGAAGAAGAGTGAGACAAATTTTCTCCACAATGAAAGAATGATGAAGTTATACAGAAAGTGATTACTTCAGGTTAATTCTGCTGAAGGTGTTAGAATCGTGAGTACTTCGTTTTTCACAGGACTGTGAGATACTTTCTTTTTCTCCTGTAGGCTACCTCACCTGATCCCCAGCAGCTGACCACAGAACTTCCCCAAAGACATGAAAGAACCAATGGTCACACCAGAAATCCCTTTCAGCGTCCGAGGAGTGATTTCCATGAGGTACATTGGATAAATTGCAAGACTGGCTCCTAAAGTAACAGGAAAAATTAACAACACCACATACACAATCTGATCAGATTCACTGAGGTCACAAGAGGGTTCGGACAGGCTGGGAAACTAACTCTAATGAGTTTGCTCAAAAGGTTACCTGAATTAATGCCAAAGAAAAATCGTCCTGCCATGATCATCTCAAAAGACATGGCCTTTTTACTCAAGAGCATCAACACACCTCCAAGTATAGCCACAAAAGTGTTTAACAAAAGGCATCGTTTTCTATGGGAAAGGAAAACAGAGACTTAAAGCCTGAGGCCAATGCAGAAAATCTATTTATGCATGTCTTTGACAGTGCCATGTTAACAGCTAAACAGAATATGGATTTTTTTAATGCTCATCTACACCAACCTGCCAAATTTTGACGCTAGTGAACCAGCTGCTAGCGACCCAAGTAAACCCCCAACGCAGAATATAGACACTATGAAGGACCAGATGAGCGAGAGCTGCCTTTGCTCCAGGGAGAGACCGTATCTGTGCACGCACGTTTGGTTCACCAGCTCCTTTATAAACTACAACGAGGTGAACAGGTATAGACTTGTCTATGCATGTTGAAAACACAGCTTAAAGTTGTTTGCATTCAAATTTATTTCATTTACAAAGTATCTCACTTACAACAGAGGGGGAGGTCATCACAGACACGCTGTATCCATAATGAAACGTCCCGCCGATACCACACAGAAAAATGGCAGCAATTACAACAGGATAAGCTACCTGTAAAAAAAATTTAAAAAATTAAGCAAGTGTTTTTATGGCAAATGTAGGTACATTTTGTTTAACGTCAATCACTTTAAATAATCAAATTCTACTTTTTCAATGCCACATGTTCCTTTATTTTAATGGGTTGTGTCAATGCTGCAGATACGGCAGTCACTTAAATATCAAATAATGTTTCTCTTTTCCTTTCATTTAAGAAACATTAATGTAGACATAAAAATAGTTTTAAATGTTACCTACCAGCAGTCCTAAGTGCTGTATCATTGCTGAAGGTCTGTCGCTTTCAGGTGAGAACTCTTTTCAGATCATTCACGTGGCTGCAGCACACATTTAACTGAGCACTGAAATTATTAACTTTGCGGGCCAAAGAATAAAGGTGTTAAAGAACAACAACAACGCCTTGAAAAGTTACGTGTCTGATGTTGAATAAGCTGTGTGAGCATGACTTGCTTGCTTAAGGATTCTACCCAATGATCATGAAAGAGCCCTAACAGACTGCTCTACAGAAAAGTTATTTATTGTCCTGCAATCTGTTTAAAAGTCTGAAAAAAGTTACACTGAGAGAGACAAAGACGTGATTATGAAGTTAAGGCAAAAACCTTTAACCCCTTTTTATTTGGCTCAAAGCTTAATGGAGAATTGCATAACAAAACACAACAGGAAAATCATCTCATGGAATTTTTAATGGACAACACATGTCACAGAGGACAGAGCCATAACTCTCAAAAGAAAGGTTACATTTAGAAAATGTATTAAATATCCAGACAGTGAAAACCCCAATGTCAGTCGTCACTAAAAATTAAGCTACAACCAACATCAAAACTTCCTTAACATTTGCACATGCCTCATTCAGTTATACAAACAGCAAACAGTAGAAACTGGATGTTGCTGGAAATATCGTGTGGGAGTTTTTTTTAAAATTCTAAATCCATTGTTTTAATGTGTATAGTCATTTGTCCTTGGGAGGCACGGGAGATGTGTATTTATTCAAAGTGCTGCTTCTTAGGTTTGATACCCAAATTAAGCAGTTTCAGTCGTTTCAACTAGAAAAACAAGAGAGGCCTATCACGGCAGTAATTACAAAATTCTGGTTCCAAAGTCAGAACCACCAACACAGACTTGTCACAATTTTGATAAAAACACGATCAAAAGCAGCAGTGAGAAGCTTCACTGTAAAAAGCACAAATTTAGTTACATAACATCTGATTCACAAACGTAAGCTGGTCCTCCAAAAAAAGACAAAAGCTGTGCACAACTGTCCCAAGGAGACAGTGTGTCTGTGTCTTGCACATGATGCAGCCAGAAGTCACACAGCTGACCTCAAAGAGAGGAAGCAGAGTCAGCTTCAGACTAAAAACATTATCAACAAAGCACTGAGAGACTAGAACTTCAAAAAAATGTTGTGGGGAAGAGTGTTTCCTGCTGGTAACTGAAGCTCTTACATCTGCCAGTGAGTCTGTATTTTCAGCTTGACTGAAGGAGAACTGACTGACACTTTATGAGAAAAAAGCTATAAGATTTTCATCAGGAGTCATTACCGTGAACTGAATGATGAATCAGTGTGTTTTTTCTTTGCTTTGAAGAACCACACTTGTACCCTCAGATCAAATTATAAAGGATTCAATCATAACTTGGGCTCCAAGTTGACTTGTTGTCAAAAGTGAAAAGGCCTAAAGGAATAATGACAATGAGGGGCAAGATGTTCAGCAAAAGAAACATAAATACATATTTCGCCAAGGACGGCAAACCTACATACAAATAAATTTAAAAAAAAACCCACAATATTCATGAAAAACCTACTAATGCAAGGCAAAAATAAAACCACCAATATCAATGTTGTACACATTGCACACATTGCTGTTCAATCCTCTGACTTTGTTGTTGGATAAAGGTTATTTGAAGTAGCTGTGAATATCTATCCCAGACTACCCACTCTGAGAAGCATAGCCAGATCTTATTTATAAGCCAGTAACTGTGGCCACAGCCACCTGCCCATCACTCTCTTGTGTGCAGAGAACATTTCTGTCAAAATACTGTGATGATCTATGACATCAAAACAAACAAAACAAACAACTAAATAAGCATAAGTATAATACAGCACAATGGTTTTACATGGTGTTGGTGAAACTTGAGCAAAGTTAAACCATGAGCAGTCTGTGTTGTGTGCTAACTAAGACCAGCTATACCAAGCAAAACTGACTGGAGCACCAGATGGGTCCCAAGCCCACACTATGCACCCCATGGTACACTATCACCATGACCTGGTGTGGAGTGTGGACCAGAATGTTGCTTAATAAAATAAAAAGTAAAATAAGACCACTGGTAAAACCACTGTGAGGTCTGCATCTGAGGGTTGCTGAGTACTACAAAGGCACTACAACATAGTGAGGCTTTCTTTGTGCTGGCTAGCGTGACAAAACTTAAAAAACCCCTTTAGCAATAACAGGAGTGACAACAGTGGTTACCAACTTTTTTTTTTTTTTTAACTCAGGCTCAATCCTTTCTGAAAAATCCTGAAACTTTAAGCTGGGTTTACTTAAACATGATCTGCAGTCTCCCAATAGGGAGGTTTCTGACCAAGTCTTCTAAGCACTCACATGTCACATGATTGCTAACTCAGCTGCATTTGCTCCCCATCAACTTCAGAGTCTACTTTCAGATTCAGGTTTGGGCTTTTCTGGGTTCGGTTTTAGTATTTTCAGACCAGATCAGATGAGTACAAAGATTTTAGTTTTGCTTGGCACAGTGTGGTTACACAGTGTAAATACTAAAATGGTCAGGACCTATAAGTGAAGTCTGTGCTGGTGTCGTTAGAAAGTGAGGATTTTTATGTAGCGGGGCTTGGTCTGGGATGTTATGAGAGAGAGAAAGATGCCACTGAAAGAAAATTGAACCAAAATCTGTGCAAAAAGCAAATACAAGGGCGGGTGTATAAGTTAAAATGGGGACATTTTTTAAACCTTAATTTGAAGCAAAGTCAGCAGGTTTTAAGCAGCATTTATCAGATTGAACTGGTAATCGCACAAATGTACTTTTTATGTCTCCATGAAAATTTTTATTCAGGTTCATTTAGATAATGCTTCAAAATAAATGCTCAAATAAATGTCGAGAGTGGTTTTGAGTGGGTGCAAAGCGGTGACACTCTTCTCTTCTATTTTTGAAGAACTTTGGATTAAAACGTGTCAACACCTACTGATAACCCTGATGATCCCTAGGCCTTTTATTTAGCATCACCAGCAGGACAAATGTTCACTTAATGGTAATGATAACAATAATAGTATTATTAATACACATTCTATATAGAGAGAGCCAAAGCACAGAGATTGAGGCAAAACTCATTCTTGTTTTAAGCGGTCTCTTGTGAGCCCTCCAGTTTAATAGAAGTGCAAAATGAATCAGTGAAGAGCGCCTTTAATGAAGTCAGCCTGAGAAGCTGCTCCAAACTGAGGTGTCACTTAGAATTTTCATGAGTGCTGTTATTTTTCCATTGCATTTATCCAAAAGGTCTTCGTATTTATCCAAGCAGTTTTAGTTCTTGCAAACTTTTAACCACAGCAGATATTTTATTTATATTGTGTGTGGTTTAAGAATTTTTAGTAACAGAAACAGGAAAAGCAGCACGGTGGCGCAGGGGTTAACACTGTCACCTCAGATGAGTTTGCATGTTCCTCCCGTGTGTCTGTGTGAGTTTTGGCATCCTCCCACAGTTCAAAGACATGCAGTTAGTTGCGTTAGGTTAATTATTGATTCTAAATTGCCTAGAGGTGTAAATGTGCAGGCAAATGGTTGTCTGTCTCTCTGTGTTAGCTCTGTGACAGTCTGGTGACCTGTCCGGCCCTCTACCATGGCAGCTGGGATAGGCTGCAGCCCCCCCCTGTGACACTGAATTCAATAAGAAAAAGAAGATAAATGCACAGAAACAGGAAAAATATCATCTTGTGAACTGTGAAACATGGAAATAACATGTTTTCTACACCCATATTTTGCATGTTATTTTCTCTTGTCATGTTTCAATGACCCGTTTCTCGTCTTCCATCCCTTGCACTGACTTTAGATTTCTCCATTTATATTCCCAGGAAATAACTCTGTGCCTGTATTTCTGAGTCTGGACTCTTTGTTTCAGGCTGTCTCAGAAACACTTGGCAGTAGAAACTGACACTCAAGGACTAGTGCCAAACTTGTGAAGTCCTCTTAAGTAGACGGAGAGTCATGGCAACGCTTGATCACGATAAATAATGAATGCCTAACAGGTTCACTTTACAAGGAGCTTTTCGGGTTCACGCACACACGTTCTATATCCTCATTAACTCCAGCCTGGTCAGGGTGACTTAAACTGTCTAACAGTTTTATAACCTCTCCTCTCTGCTGATTATTTCCAGAAACACTGCACCCTGCTTTGCAGGAATCAACCCTTTCAGCTAAAATGAAAGGCACATGATTGCAATAAATTATGGGGGGTTCTCTATCAGTGCTTCCACTGACTCTATGGAGAATCAGACTAAAGAAAAATGTTGAATAGGCTTCCTTAGAGCACACACAAAGCAATCACAATCTTACTTCTATTCAATGAATTTTAACTAAAATCACATTTTTATAGTTCAGAGAGGCGAGGTTGTGATAATCACTTAATTAAACATACAGATGAACAAAAAGGACGAAGCTGAATATCAAACTGAAGGTATAACCAAGCCATTCTGAACGAGAAACTCAGAGAAACCACTAAACACACAACAGGAAGTGGAAAAATTGGCTAATTGATCAAGACTGAAGAATAAATGAAGCAATAAAGCAATCTTGCTCAAGGACAATTGGACACCCAACGCACGTTTGGTGGTGCTCAGTGGTAAAGGAAAACATCAGCAACTGAGATGTGTCAAGTTGAGCCGTTTCAACCAAGTCTAAATGACACACAATCAACTCTGTTGAACATGTCTAAGTACAACATCAAACAGCCACCAACATAGCTTTAGATAGCATAGTCGAGTTTATGTCACTCCTCAAAATTAGACTCTTTTTTCCACTTATCTAATTAGGTTAGTGGGGGACTGGAGCGTATCCCAGCATGCCTCATGGTGAGACACGGGGTACACCCTGGACAGGTTGCCAGTCTGTCACCGGGCTAACAGACAGACAACCATTCATGTTTACAGTCCTAATTTGGATTCTCCAGTTAACCTAACCATGCTAACTGCATGTCTCTGGACTGTGGGAGAACATGCAGACTCCACAGAGAACAGCTGAGAACCTCCAAACCCAGGATCTTCTTGCTGTGAGGCAACAGCACTAACCGCTGCACCACAATGCTGCCCAGAATTAGACTCTATTGCCTTATTGCAGAATTATTATTCTAGAGAAGTTTCCTTTTGTTATCTGTAGGTGGGGTTACAGACGTGAACAAAGAACAGCAAAGGAGAAAGGCAGAGTTGACGTCAAACTTTGGGATAAACCCTCATTTAAGTTGCTGTGCTCAAAGCATTTTGCTATAGTGTATTTGAGCAATGCTGCATTGTTGTATCCATAATTTGTACAAAATGACAAAAAAATGGTGCTTTCAGGTTGTCTTTGTTGGACACACACACAGACACACACACATAATTTGAAGAAAAAACATGCCGAGCTTGTCAGAGTTGTCCTCAAAGTGCCACTCACGGTGGATACATTTTCTAATCTCCAGTGGCAGGAAAGAGACAGATGAAAACAAAGCAAGTTTAATAAAAGGATTTTGCAAGTACTGATGTTAATTATGTTCAGATACGTAAAATATGTCTTTGTGTTTTACTAGTAAATCTTCATTTCCTGATGCCGCATGCCACAGTCAGAAACCTCACTCCTCACTTTGTATTTCACATTCATCTTCAGTCTTCTTGCCATAAAACACACAAAAGTTAGACAGACCAATTAGGCTAGAATTTCTGCCAAAGCATGCAGTGCTGCCCATTCTCCATATTACAAATGACACATTTACAGATGAATCAGCATAGCAGCGCTATATCACTCGTCCTGGAGGAAATAAGCTTGAAACCTGAGAGTGAAAACCCCAGGTTCCATGACGTGCCATCATGCCCTTGAAGGTGCCACTTAAACCAGATTGCCAGTAAATCTGCGTCTCAAAACAAATGGCTCTCCTGTCAGGTGTGACGTGCCTAAAAGCCCTCTGGATTCAGGTATCAGTGACATTAGAGGACAAATTGTAGTGAAAACAGATGCAAAATGATGCTGGAGTTAAAGCTTCTCACTCAAGTCAGGTATCCAGTGTCCATAGGACTCACAGCTAAATAAATCATGTTTAATTCATTCCCAGCACAATGGAAGCAGGTGACATTGATCTTGAAATGCATTAAAAAAGGACTTTCCTTTCTCCATCTATCCATCTACAAAATCACAATATAAATAACTGTGTACACACATTTACACTGAAATGCTGATCATTTATTTGTAGATGGACAAAAGCAGGATGCCGTCCGTTATAGTACCAAATGATAATAAAACAATAATAAGACTTATTTGTCATTTTACATAAGAAATATAGAAATATTACGACCGTGGTTCAGGGAGTTGCAGCGCTCATCTTGTAACCCGGAAGGTTGCCGGTTCGATCCCCCAGCTCTCTGTCCTGGTCGTTGTCTTGGGCAAGTCACTTTACCCTACTGCCTACTGGTGTTGGCCAGAGGGGCCGATGGCGCGATATGGCAGCCTCGCTTCTGTCAGTCTGCCCCAGGGCAGCTGTGGCTACAACTGTAGCTTGCCTCCACCAGTGTGCGAATGTGAGAGTGAATGAATAGTGGAATTGAAAAGCGCTATATAAATGCAGTCCATTGTTATTATTATAACAAGCTTTTAAAACAAATACATTTAAAATTTAATTAATAATAAATGGAGATTTAAAAGTTAGAAAAAAAACATTAAGAGCAGGGACTCATATTTGTACATGTAGGACATGACTGGACTTAAGAGATTATATTAAAGGCAGTATCGCTTTGAGCATTTTAACTAATGTTTTGCCACAAACTGTGTGGTGAGTGATTTGAATCAACAGTGGCAGATGCAGTCAGTTAGGCCAGCGCTGTATGTGAGTGCATCTGTGACTGCATCTGTGACTGCTGCGTTTACAGTTTAACACAAGGACACAAGCCAAGCCCAGCAAAAATGAGTTCAAAGGTGTACTGTGGAGCTCTGTCACATGGTACCGAGTTGACTGCATCAAACCACAAACCACGTGTTTTGTTGGTCTTGGCTGCAGTTTTCTCTGCAATCAAGACGATGTCTCCGTTCAATTTTTAAGCCACAGCTACGGACGCAATAGAAAGGAAAGGTCAAAATAAACAGCATTTAGATCTGCTTGCCTGCTTCTAATGAACCAGCGGGTCCAAGCCTATACTGTAGGGGCGGGTGTTTCCTAAAAGGGTGCCTACAAAACCTGTCAGCGATACTGATCTAATGTTTTACAGGTGTATGAGATACATTTTTAATAATGTAAATAAAATGACACCACGGCACTCCTTACATGTGGTTCTGCAGGACCAAACTTTTGATTCTTTGTCGTCTGAAGTCACCTGACGCTCTGACATTATTAAAAATGAGCCCTTGAGTAAAACAATACATGTGTGATTAGCAAGAATGTATTAAAACTAATTGTCAGCATTGTAAATTAAAACCCAGCGATGCTTTTTTTTAGCGAGCAAAGCGTCTAAATAAAGACATTCAGGTATCTGTTTTGGTGACACTGGGTTCAGGTGCACGACTCCGTCAGATGTGCTTTCAAAGGAACGAGCAAACTATACTGTTGACTAAGCAGGCTGTTCACTTTGCAGTTTGCTTCTCTCCTCGCTTTTTCCTAACCTACTTGTCAGTATGATCAAAACACAGTCCAGTAGATAAACACATGGAGTTGCAGAGCAAACCGGTGCTGACTCTGTAATTGTGTAAGGAAACATTATGTTTCTCTTTCAAGCTACATCAGAGGCAAGAATGGAGAAATGTGACAAATGAGGACAGACACAACTCTGGTGCAAAACTCATGAATCTAATCCTGGAAATTTCAACACACATTCCTGGGGACGAAAAGGATGCCAAGGCCCATATATACAGCCATATGAAAAAGAACATTTTCACATGACTCCATGTACTTCTGCAAAAAACGAAGTACTCCATTACTCAATTACTATTTTTTTTAATTATATTTTCTTTTTATATCAAAAAGTTTAGTTTGATACCTAACTAAAGAGGGAAAAAAAATTGAAAACCAAACAAACACCTAAATCTATACCCCTGTCCCACCTAAACAAAAAAACAAAACAAAAAAAACCCCGTACAAGTAATGGAAACAAATAATAGTAACTTGGGCTAGACATCAACAATTAGTCATTTTCAGCAGTGATCAATGAAGATTCTAGATATTCTAAGAAAGGTTGCCAGATTTTCTCAAACAATCTAGCAGAGCCTAACAGAGAGTATCTAATCTTTTCAAGTTTTATATGCAACAACACATCCCTGAGCCAATTATTGTAGGAAGGTGGGTGGGCTTGCTTCCATTTAAGTAAAATAAGGCGCCTGGCTAAAAGTGTTGTAAAAGCTATTACCCATCATTTTGTTAAGGGGAAGCTGGGCAAATTAGATGGAGTACCAAATAAAGCTACGCATCCCTCTGGGATGATATTCATCTGAAGGACTGTGGATAATGTGTTGAACACCTGATTCCAAAAGCTGGATAACTTTGAGCAAGACCAAAACATATGTGTATGGTTGGCTGGTGTGAGATGGCATCTCTTGCAACAGTCATTCACATCTGGATACATTTTTGACAACCGTGAATTTGTGCAGTGAACCCTAAAAAGAATCTTGCATTGTAGAAGCACATGTCTGGCGCATATTGAAGATGAG
>VUQR01000876.1:9662-27052 GCA_015108515.1 Hemichromis elongatus
CCCGGGGGGGGGGGGGGTGGGGGGGGGGGGGGGGGGGGGGGGGGGGGGGGGCGGGGGGGGGGGGGGGGGGGGGTTGTTGTATGCTATAGCCAGTGGGGCCAGCAGGCAGCCATATAGGTGATCAATCAGCTCCATTACAGCTGTGTCACTGCCGAGTCTGGAGTTATCGCCGTATCCTGCCCAACACCTCTCTACAATACACGCAAACATCGCCTGCCTTGTTTCTAGTCTAGACTGGCGAATAGAATCCTGCAGCGTGATGAAACTGGTCCATGAGAGTAAACACAGAAAAAAAAGAGATACAGTGACTTATTCACAGATTGGGAATCAGGGCATGCACGTATAATATTAGGGTGGGATTCACCTCCAATCAGAGGACGCATAAAGTTGTTTTGACAGAGATGAAGCAGATTCTGATACACTTGCTTTGAATTTCATCAAGACACAGCTTTTCAAAGCAGCCAAAAATAGGATCGGCTCCATTGTGATTGGTAAGTAGCTCGCACAGTGAGCCCAAAGACATTATGCAGCAGACACTCGCAATGACACTGTTCGCGTTTCTACACTAAGCTCAGAATATCTCCATGCAGCCTGGAGATGCATATCTGTGCTGGCAGATGCCAGACGAGCATTAGACAGGTATCCCACTGATGGAGTTATCTCAGTCAGCTGAAGCAGCACAGACTGGGAACATGGAGCAGCACAAGTAGGAGGAGGGTGGAGGAGAAAGAAGGAAGCTGGAAGGGGAGGAGAGCGGGCGGCGGGGAATATGTGATGCACAGCACCTCGCCAGCCAGCCAGCCAGCCAGCCAGCCAGCGGGACATTAATGACGATCATGTCTTGTCACACTAGCTGTCGGCCAGTCAGCAGATCTTGCCCTTGTCTCTGCCCTTCTCCAATCAATTGCATCGATCTGTCCCAGGGGTCAAGGGGCACGAGCGTATCAATAGGGGGAGAGTGGCTGATGCAGCAGGCAGAGAGGGGCGCACTCCAGACAGATCAATGACACCCCACCCCCACGTGTCTGTGTGTGTCTGTGTGTGTTTGGGGGGGCGGGTGAAAGTAGTTATGATTATTCATTTGCCATTAGCCTGACTGCATTAAGGGAATATGTTTCTTTGGGAAGAAACGGTTCTCGAGGCTGCTCATTTTTATAGGGAAGTGAGATTTTATGAGTTGGGGAGCTGGAGTACCGTTCTGGCCAGAACCGACAGCGTTCTGGTCCCAAACGATTTGTTACCAAGGTTTCCACCCATTGGTGACGTCAACAGCAAGAAGCCAATCTCTGCTTTCGGAGAGATTCCAGATGTAAGCATCAGTTGGCTGATTTTGCCAGTTTTGTGCCGAGTGTCGCTGTGCGCGATACAACTACACAGCTCATAGAACTTTGAGGAGAAGTATCACAAAGTAAATCAGCCTTGTGTGCTGGGTCACTTGCTTTGGATATACAGTTTCTCTGACATCTAAACAAAAATGTAGGATAATCTGTAATGTGATCACGATGTATACACCGCTCCACTCCACAGGCAGTAACATAAATTCACTTTAGGGACTGTTTATTTTTGTTTTGGAGCTCAGTGAGATTTATCTTCATATGGAGCTCTAAAGAGCAGCAGCGTTTGCTATAGTTTAGCTGAACACATGCCACAGGAGACAATTATAAACTGGCCAAAGAAGACGAAAAATGATCGAAAACAAATTATTCTGGGTTTCAGCGACTTTCCTCATTGCTTTCTAAATACACGCACTCTTTAGGTTTCTGGCTGCCTTCACTGATGAAAGGTAGAGCAAATGTGATGCTCCATGATTTGCCGTCTTCGCAGTGCTGCCAGCTCTTCCTGCAGTACATCATTTGGACTGCAGAACACCAAATTCAATCAAGGAAATCTTTATTTTATTAATTCATAAAGTCATCTGAAGAACCTTGAAGTTCCTGGCCAGCGTACTTCTCAAAGCGGCTGCTATAGCAGTGGGGACGGAAAAAAAAGAAAATAAATCAGCGACCTAAACCGGCCCTATCTAATCCCATAATTTATTTGTTTAACCATCCCATAAATGAAGGCCCAGCTGGAACCAATGACTTTTAGCTGAGCAGCTGGACAGAGGAGTGCTGAGGCAGCATGATTCACAGCAGATTTCCTCGACACATCTGGAGGAACGACCGAGGTTCAGAGGTGAGGAAAGACGAGAAAATCGCAGCTCTTCAGATAAACACTAGCGAGGCACATCTTCATTCGCCATACTCTGCTAAAGAAGAAGGAAACAAAGTTTCCATTTCTGATTAAGGAAAGCCGCTACATTTGGTGCTGTCTGAACTAATTCTTCATTTCAAGCTGACGGGCACGACAGCCCCTCTGCGTTCCTCGGCACACCGTCCACTCTTCAACACTCCTTCTGACTGTTCTTCCTGTGAGTGGGTCAGAGCAGCAGCAGCAAAGTGAAACCCGGTGGTGTGTAGCTGAGTAAGGAGGCGTGATCTTCCTGACAGTGGGATTGCAAAATGGAAGATAAAAGGCCTTCTTTGGTTTCCAGGGATTTACCAGGATCATATTCCCACACAGAAACCTGTTTGATGACAGCGACTCTACTGGCCATGCGATGCTGACAAGGATCGCTGGATTTCAACAGAGGTGTTATTTTCACTCCAGATTTAATTACCGATGATCTAAAAATAGCCAATTAATTCCATTGAATAGCTGCACGGATAGGAAACAGGTCAGGGGGTTTCCACAAGTGTTCACAAACTGGAAAAGCAGGGTAACTTTGCAGACAATCCTTCAACCAAAGAAATTCTCCAAGATCTTAACATCAAATATAACTGTGGCATATTTTATTTCCGAGTGCATCAGCATATCTTGCCCAAGCATGAGCTCAGTTTTATGGAAACTCTGAGCATCGAACAATGAAAAAGATGCAATATCGACCACTCGGAGCCAACAAGCTGATTGGATAAATGACAAAGGTTTCAGTAATGTAGCCCACTCAGCCTTAGCCCCAAACACTGTAAAAGAAGTGTCATCAATAAAAAAAAAACCCACACACTATCACAATGATGAAGAACTACAACAGAATTTACAACAAAGCTGCGTGCTCCAGCTTGAGCCGGCCGCTTGCTCAAATCAAACCGTCCTGAAGAGTAACAATCTCAAGCTGATCTGCCAGGCCGTTTTTCTCTCGTGTGGCGCGTTGGAGTCATTTTACAAGCTGTGGCTGAATGCCAGACAAAGATGAAGTCTGACGCAGTCAGTCAGTGGACAAGTCCACGGTAAACAGAGACTCTAGTGTCGCTGAGGCAAGCTTCAACCTGAAACTGGACCTCACATCGCAAATCACATAGTGTGGAACTGTGGACAATGTATCACAAGACCTGGCAACAACCTATAAACATCCAACTGCAATATCAGAGCGGGGCTGCGTGGGGTAGACAGTTTTAGGAAGTGTTAGGTGTGTCAATTAGGCCCAAACTCTTTAAAGAAGCGCCTAACCTGAGTCCGCTGGGCGACATATGTGTGCAAAAAGCACTAACAGAGCACGGCACGCTAAGGATGTGCTAAAAATAACAAGTCTGATTATTATATTTTATACTTTGTGTTTACAGCGAACCATCTGCGTATCATAATATTTGGCACGCAGCACTCATTCGAAAGATGCCACAGCCGTGTTGAACAAAAAGGCCGACGTGCAATACTAGGCCGCAAAGATGAAGCGGCAGTTTGAAACACGAGGCCATCGCTGTGTGAAGTAGGTTCTACCGCGCAATTACACTTCAGCGAGTAGAAAGCACTTAAAAAAAAAACAATATGGCAGAGACGCAGATATTTCACCACCCTGTTTAAACACAAAGTGAATTTCACAGCTGTTTATAACTCCAGCACCTCCTCTTTTACCAGGATCGAATATGTTGGAACTTAAGAGGCAGACGAAGAAAAGCAGTAAGCTGCTCATCTGTTTGCTCAGTGCAGTGCAGTTCGGCTCGTCTAACTAGAACTCCAGCATGGCCATGGCTGACACTAACTGCAGGTTTTGGGCCAAGCTGGCGGGCTGGCCACGAAACAAAAACCACATGTGAGCCAGCGCTGCATTATCCTAAAGATCATTATCACTTTAGAAGTGCTGCATGTTACGCAAAGTGCAAACTGATGTCATACGTGTACTCCAAGGAAAGCTAGAAGGTTGTACAGTTAACTCCCAGGGTGTAATTCTAAACCATACAACCTACTACCTCAACCCGGATGCACACATTTTCAACCAGGGTTCCTCTCGTCTATGTACTGAATAAAGTCACGCTGAAGCCAAAATGTGTCTCTTTTCCAAATAAAGCTTCGTCACTCTTACCGCAGCTCAGGTTTAATCTTTGGAGATGTTATGCAAAGTTGCAAAATTGGAGACAGATTGAATATTACAAATATGGAGCTGCTTACAATCTAAATTATCAAAGAAAAAGAAAAAGAAAAAAAAAGGGTTCAAGGACGACGATCATACCACGATGACAAAGACCCACAGAGGCGAGCTTGTGTTGTCAGATTTGCCACAAGATCGGATCTACGGGTTTGTGCCAAATGGTTTCGGCCAAAGTAGCAAAGTAATTAAATAAAGATCTAATATTGTCTATCAACTGTAGCAACACAGGTGTAAAAAAACACGACACGTGTGCCGAACACTGGCGTTCATGCAGATCGTGGCGGTGCCAGTGAATGCACCGCAGCTAGCAGTGAGACATTCAGCCCACGCAATCAAAGTTGATCAAACAGATGGGGACGGCATTGTGGCAACTTACCCACTGTGGCTGCATCTCGCTCTGCTGACGGCTCGTCGGGCCGGTGGGTTTGCTGGGGTGGCCATTTTTGTTTTTCTAAAAACAGAAAAAAAAGAATTGCTTTTAAATACCACACAATGGTATGCATCTGCCCGGACCTGTAGCTTCATGCTACCACTCACTTTTAACAATAACTGTTATGGCTGTGAGAAAAAAAAAAAAAAGGTTTACAGTTACATGTCAGTAACTGTAACAGTAACTGTTCTGGCAACATCACACATCACATCCACACGGGGAAAAGAAAAACACAAATGTGTGTACATTGGTGAGTTGCTGTGCCTCGGTTTGGGAGTGTCACATGTCTCTGCAGTTCCCAGCTACAAAATTAAATCCATAATAATAACAATCTGCTGTGGACTTCTATCCCACACCAGCCCACAGAATTGCCAGAACGGTCCTCCTCCTGCCCAACAGCAATGTGGCTGCGGTGAGAGCTTAGCTCAACTTAGTCAAGACCGCAGATAGCAGAGAGCGGAGCCTGAGAGGGATGCCAGTGTAATCAAGCATGCCACGGTCAGCTACCATTAACTGTGCCAGTGCCACAGAGCCACAGACAGCAGACTCTTCCTACGGCCGCAGTGCGACAAAGGAAAACCTGAAATAAGGAGAAGGGAACAAAAAATGCCACTTACCTACGTCTCTACTATTCTCTCAGACTTTATGTTTCTATCTTTCTACTGGGGTGTGAGCTACGCGCAGTGGGCGCTATGACTGTTGCTTTATTACTTTGCTAAATGGAGAAATGATGAAAAGACCGAGGGACACTTCTAAACTGAGCTCACTGACAATGTTCAGCGATGTGCCGTCCGCCATTTCCTCTGAAACAAACAGTAGAAGAAAAAAAAATTTGTATAAAACTGATTTGCTGGCATCATTATTCAAAGTTTTCCCTTTTTCTCCCTCCGTGTGTGTGTCTCTCTCTCTCCCTCTGCCTCGCCTGGCACCATCACAAAACCTTGGCTGGAAAGATCACATGATTTCCTCCCAGAAAGCCACAGCATTCCCAGTTAGTATTCTGCTGACACTGTAAAGACATCTTTTGTCTAAATCAAAGCGTGGCCTGCCCCCCTCCCAAAATCTGGCACCTTCTGGGGGGTGGGGTGGGGGTGGGGGGCAGTGTAAAGGGCGGCGTTAGAAGCCATAGCAACCTCTACCTGGCACGCTGCCCAACACACGAGAAGTCGGGGCTAATATGGTGTGGAGCAGGAATGCTTATCGCCTTCCAAAGTCAACTCCATGGGCGTGCTGGTTGCTTAAGATTTCGGTGCCGGTGCCAGATTTTTTTTAAATTCTTGACAAAGTAAACACAATCGTCTAGATACACGACAACCTGACGACACGCTCGTACCGCTTCTCCTGATTGGAATAAAGTTCACATGCTTCTGTTTGAAAACACTATTCATCGAAACCATGCGAGCTCTTTCGGTAAACATAAACACTGGATCAAATTCATCATTCATCAAATGAAACACTTTATGTGGCTTTGCTGGAAAGTATTACAAAAACATAAAAAAAGGGACACTCGGTAGCGTAAGGAATCTCGTGTGAGCGTGCGTGCAATAATCCACTTGGACTCTGCTGCTTCCGCTGCATCCCGAGCAACCTTCGGCACTGTTTTTGTTTTAACTAGATGAGCCCAGCTCCGTCTTACACGCTGGGATGTAGAGCATCCATCGCTCACGCATCATCAGCAGACAGGCGTGTTTTTCTGTGCCGCACGCTCCTGCAGTTTAGCCAGAAAAGTAGCCAAGCACAGTCAGGTGGTCTGTTACGGTAACACAAGCACATGTCACAGACCTGTGACTCGCCAAAGAGAAAGGTGTCCGACAAAGACACACTTCTGTGCTGAGAGCATCTCACACGCCAGCCTCCTCGCGCCAGACTGCTGAGCAGCCTAACTAACAACTTCAGTGTAGCAGTAACTCCAGACCTCTGCATTTTCACTCACCATGTTACTTTAATTTAACACAAAATGTGAAGAGATACTTTACATTTTGCACATAATCTTAAACATTTTGTTTCCACAGTATAGAAGTCATTCAAACAAAAGTTCACCAATATGGATGATACCACAGTAAGATGCAGCAGCGACATATGAAATGTTACTGTGCATATCTTAGCCTTTATATAAATGATGTGATCCTAACTTTCTGTCTCCCCACAGTGGATTAGGACATCGTTTGACGTTATGACTGTAAACCAGCTGCAAGAAATGACAATTTCAAACTGGCATCAAAATAAAGACGAGACACAGAATCAAAGAGAAGACAGTGTGATAAGGACACAAGTGGAGGAGAGGCACAAAACGTCTGCAGATGTATGCAAATAAAAACACGAAACAAGAAATGATCTGCATGTTTTTAATGTGACCCATTTCATATTCTCGTGACAAATGAAACCAAGTCAGAAACACACCACCCTGACACACAGGTACAGACTAACGTGAGCAAACCCTTCGATCGGGCTCCAACCAATGGATCAACGTCAAAGATGCCAGCGTAATGGGATTGTAATGCCAGTAAGCAGCCTGTTCTGAGCTGACGATTAATGTGCGTTTCCCCCGCATTATTTGTCATCAAGAGCAGCCTGTAACAAACAACTCACCTTCACTTGATTAAATCCCTGGAAACAGAAAGGAGGACAGGCGTGTGCTGCACCTGTTGGGCTAACTCGTGCAACGCTATCATCAGACTCTAATGTGGTTACATCGGTTAAATGGTGTGCAGTCAACACCTCGCTGGTGCAAAACAATCACACAAACGTCGACACTTCTCTGTCGACAATTCAGACTGTTCACTTAGAACTGACGCTGCTATGTACTGATAGCAAAAGGTGGCATCCTAATGTTCTTCTCTGGGAAACTGCTGTGTGCTCTCCGTTCATGTGCCGTTTTCATCTTTCTCCATAAATAGGTCATCTTTATTAACCATCACACCCTATGCAATTCAAAATGTCACAACTCTCTCGCACATACTATATTGTAGAAAGGGAAAATAAGTGCAAATTCATACATCCTCAGCATTTACACAGACAAGACTTTGCACCGGTCTGCATAACTACGAGACAGCTAGCTCTGCGATGGTGGAGAAAATGGCCACGCAGCCACCCGAGCGCCTCGTCTGACACGTCAGCCACACTCAGACAAAACATTCCCCCAATGAGGGGGTCAGTTCATGTCCTGAAAGGCAGAAGGCCAGGGTCAAAGTTCAAATGAGAATCGGAGGCGTGGGGGTTTGAAGGACTTCCCTTGGGTATGGAATGTACTATTGTGAACCAGACAGGGGGGAAAAAAATCAACACGGTCATCCACAAAATGCAATAAAGTCAGTGAGGGAGGAGGAACGACATGATTTACACGTGCGAGGATGTAAGAAAGGCAGAGAAAAGCTTGTGTTTGTTTTTATCAAATGTCCTGTTACACACTGATGGGAACCTTTTATACTGCGAAGCCTACAAACATGTGTGTAGGTCCACAAACACTTCATCAGTGGACATGCCCAGCAAACCAGACTCCATCTGAGACATCCTTTTGTAAAGGAAACGATAAGCATTACATCCTTATAAGGATGTAAATAAGAATGTCTATAAAGCTGTATTAACCAGCTATTCATTTTCAAACGTTATACATTTTGTTATCTTTACCAAAACTTTGCATACTGGCAGCCAAAACTAAGCAGAAAGATCATTTGTGCTATTTTATTCTCTGCAGGCACACCAGAGACGGGGGGTTATTTTTGGCTCAAAGCTCTTATCTCCATTAATTTAATGTTGCCTCAAGCCGTGACAGAAAAACAGTCAACAGGTTAATCCAGACAGTGTGTACAGTTCGCACTAATGAAACGTACCCATCCAGCCACCTCATTGTGTCTGAGTATGGGACGCGATTTTGCCAAGGACAAGAACACAATAAAAACTCCAAATATTGAAATGCAACATGGAGAGTGGAATATTTCTGGACAGCTCTGTTTGCTGAGTGTTTGAGTATCCTGGGAAAAAACCCTGCACACTATAACTGGCAAAGAAAGCGAACAGAGTGGAGGCAGGACACGAGTTTACTTTTTCTGTTTCCCCTGTAGAGAGGCCTCATCTTACCGTGCCCTGCTCTGGCGCCTCTTTCTCAGTGTTCAGCCACAAGGACTGACAAAGGAGAAAGCTGATTAGCTGATATGAACGAGTGAATTAGGAGCAACACGGTCGACGCGCAACAGGCATGTATAACCTGCTCCTGAATCCTATGACACAGGCAAACACGCATGCATGTGTAAGGAGCGACAACAAATTCAGCGTAATTAAGCAGAAAAGCCAAAAGAAGGAGTCCAGCACATGCTTCGGAGCGCTGTGGCTTTACACAGCAGTTGCTCACAAACATGGGCTAACCTGTTTGGGATTACAGGAATGCTGCCGCGTTACTATTAACTTGGGGTAATGTTGCTTTAAAAGCTAACGCAGCTTTTCTGTGCAGCCAGCCGCGGCGATGACTTTGCCCGACCCACCTGTCTGTTGATCCTACTGCCTAGCACCAGACTAAACATTGAGATTTTCAACATGGCTTATTGGCTGCAACTGACTAACAGGCAGCCAATCGGTGCACAAGGAGGCACGGATGGAGGACAAGAATCAGTGAGTGAGAGCAGCAGAGAGAGGAAGAGGCTGTGCAGAGACAACCAAACCTTGTACAAACTCAAGAGGAGGAAAGAATGCAAAGGCAAAAGAAAAGGCAAAATAGCAGTAAATTCAAAGTCACTCTGTGACAGAGATATGAGTGGGCGGGGTTTTGTGTGTTTTTGCTGGAGTATCAGATGTTGATGCAGAACAATAATAAAGTAAAAGGGCATTTGTTTTCTGAATGGCACTGAATTGATTACCTGGCTTCAGACAAGGCTGCTATCAGACGCTGCTTTTACCATCGCTAAAAGGGATCAATAGCTAATGAATTCCAAACGGCCGAGTTTGAGAAACATAAACGTATCCTACACGAGTGCATAAAGTAACCTCCACGGATCAATGAATATGACATCACGCGCAGCCGGAGGAATGCATCTTTTTAATCGACCCGAGCGTTCTCAAATTAATTCAAACGACAATTAAAATGGATCGGACTGTGCGGCACCTTCGTCCTGGAATCTCGCAGAAGCTTTTTATTGTGCGTTTGGCTCCCCTCATGGCCTGCCCCTGTGCTTTAATTACCGCTGTCTCCCATCAGGCTGCTCAGATGGTAAAAACAATAGAGACATGAAAGGCTCAGCTTACCATTTACACACTGATGGAAAGAGCACCAAACAAACACGTTGTCATTCAAAGAAATACACGAATCATTTAACCCTAATAGACTAAAGGTACAACAGAAATCACTGATGAGCTAGTGAGCACTGGTGTGATTTGTCACAGATGTTGATGTCTATTAAAAATACGGTTTAAAAAAAATCACAGCTGTATTTTTAAAATCAGTTTTAAAAATACAGCTAGTAAAGGCTTTGAAGAAGCCACCTTTTAAAATACGATTCAAACAGTGTGAACAGCTTTAAAATAATTAACGTGTGGTTCGACCCATCCTCTGATGGTTACAGGCTTTTCATTCATGTAGTCGTCCACTAGAAAGATGCGGCGTGCTACGAACTATGCGCTCAACTTTAAAAAGCAAAGGAACGTTTAATCTGGAGACTCGCACAGAGCAGCGCATTACTGCTATTAAGTGAAATTATCAGTGCAGGTGAGCGATGACAGAAGGGGCTCGTAAACACAAAATATCCGAAACACTTCACCCCGAAGGAGACACGAAGGGCGACGCTGCTGTTCTTTATTCATTTAAGTCTCAGGTTGGTGCATCTCTTAAAGCTGCTGGAGCCATTAGAGACCATTCAGTCCTGTGTCGGTCTTCTGCTTCTTTGTGCCACATTATATCATAGAGACAGGTGTGCAAATTTCACAGAACCTCAGAACATTATATGGCACAAATAATTTTGCGCAGGCTTTCTCTAGAGGCGCAGACCATAATCGACTACTTTAAGGATGACTTCTCATTTAGGAGGCAGAGAAAGCAGTTATCATAATGATACCTTTTCTCTGTGTGTCCTCACCAAATGCTTTCTCCAAGATAATCCCCCTGCACAGCCGCTCATTATCAAAGCAATCGCCTGACAATGGGAAGGAGAACACTGGAAATTACAGGAATTAGTACAGGACTATGGAAAAATGATTGCTGATTCAAGACCTTAATTAGGCCCTTGCAAAACAATCAGACACAATTAGGAGGTACCAGTCAATAAGCTGAAAACTCAAAGGCAAGAGGAGATGAATTAATCTCTGATGATTTTTAAATGGCTATTGGAGCTCGGATGACTTTTGCTCACAGTCGGGTACCAGATAGTGGAAAGCCTTCACGGCTCTTATTGTGGCAAATAAAGCCGCGGCCTAGCAGGTAAATCAGCAGGTGAATCAGCAGCACTGCCTCGCAGAGAAAATGACCATAAAGGGGTAATCGAGCAACATCTGAGTGCGTCCGGAAACACGCCGGGAATCTAAAGATGCCCACGGTGCACCTTAAGAGCAGCAAGGTCAAACAGTAGCTTTGAAACCGCTACATCTGAGAAACACCCTCGTCCGTTTCTCTGGGTGGATCATTTCAAATGAGCGAACTTCACAAGTTTAAGGTTTTAAATGTCAGTTTCTCCCCTCATAATTAACAACGCTCAAGCAGTTGATTGCTTCTTGCCACATAGAAAATAATGCACAAAATATTATTATATCACCATCTTACATCCAGATAACATAACGTCTCATGACAATCCACCACAACAGCAAGGTTCCTGCAGATGTTTGAGCCTTTGGTTTAAACCAAACTGGGTTTTCAAGACGTGTGTGTGTGTGTGTATGGTGATGTTTTCTGCACAACATGAATGCTAAAGTTAGGTAAAATATCTTCAGCTGACAAACACAGTGTCTCCAGATATTTTGGCAACAATGAAATGTGAGTTACTGATCGAAACTACTTCGTAATCTCACCAACAAAATGAAAATCGATGTTTTAAACGAGTGAAACGTGGCCGTGCGATTGAAAGAGGAGAATTAAATACACATTTTAGCCTGAATCACTGCCTTAAAACAAAACGATCTTTTACCAGTGGAAAAGCAGAGCTCTGCAGGCTCTAATCAAAGAAAATAAAGCTGCCACAATGTATCTTTTTTAAAAGAACGCAGTTGCTCGTTCAGACAGAAAAGGCTATGATATTAGAAAAAAAAAACAGCGAGTCAGACTGTAACTGGCCAAGTATAACAGGCCAAAGATGTACTGCAAACATCAGTGGACCTGACATCTGTAACGCTGTATTATGATCTGCATTTATTCTGCTTGGCCTCTATGATCTCCACATCCTCACGGCACACGTAGCCCTACAATAGACTGCATGATGCTTCCATATACGTGTGGTAGATCGGGCCTTATGGCATGAAATCACATGCAGCTGGTCAAGACAATAAAGCCCGGCATCTGTCCGAAGTTCATGCCCATCCACTGGGATTCGAAGCATTTGTCTTTATTTATCGTTCTTCTTTGACAACTTGTACAAAGGAGTGAGGTGTGCCGACGCAGCCTGGAGGTGCGTGCGTACGAGTTGGTGGAAGAAATTGTGCCGAGACCAGCTGAAAACATGTGGCTCCTCTCAGCCCAGAGCCAGTGCACGTCAGTCATCTGTGATTGCAGAGCAGAGCAAACGGGATGGGACAGCACGAGGATTATAAGGCAGCCTGGTGTTTCCACTGGGGTCTCCCCTGCTGGGTTACATGGTCCCAGCTCCCTTTGTCTGCTGTTAACCCGTTAAATCCCGCGGAAGAGCCCATTCACAAATGTGTCACACACCCCGGGGGTGCGTTTTGTGTGGAATAATGATCTTAAAGGGGTTATACGGCATTGTCACTGATTCCAACTTACCCGTTAACCCCCCCAACACACGCATACTTTCATTTGTTTCCCGACATGTTTGTGGTTTTAATTATTGTCAACTCTTAAGCTCTTAACACCACCTTCAAACAACATTCCTTGAGAGGATGCTCCACTGTAGTCGATCATAAGCAACAGTTACTGGTGAAACACAGCCGCTCGCTACAGACGCACTTAAAAAGGATTTTGACCACTGCATTTCCTGAGCACACTGGCATCGCTTTTAACTCGGTCTTTTCTAGTCAGAAACACTGCACTCCAGTGTTTAATAATACAGACACAACAGTCCTGCCCTCTCCTGCTGTTGTGCTGAGCATACTTTGCAGCTAACTGTGTTTGCGTTATATGTTGCGGGTTCACTGAGAGAAAGTGTAATTACACTGCAGTAATGCCCTCCATGATTAATGATGTGGGCCTCTGAAACCAAACCATCAGGCCAATGGCAAATTACCACTATAAAAATAAACCATGATGTGAACAGGTCAGCCAGGCCGGAGCACAAAATGTCTCTTAGTGTGTGTTTATATATAGGGTATGAGCGAATAGGGAACGAGCTCTAGTAACCCAATTAGTGTTGGTCCAGTGTCAGAGCCCAGCTCTATCTGTGCTCCGCGGCTCCGCAGTCACACACAAAAATGTATTTCGTTTTCGTTTTGAACTTTTTGAATTTAGATGAGACAGTTTTGAGCTGAGAGATGAGCTGGCACATATGCAATTAGAGGGAGAAGAAAACAGCTGGAACATCACTTCTTGTTCAATGAAAGTGCTTAGCTGGACCAATCAGGTCACGGGTTTTTAAAAATAAAAAAAAGGGGAAAGAAACAACTATTTCTTTTTAATTGCTGCCGACGCTGTCACATCATCGCTGCTCCGCTAGGCCACGTGTTACAAATGA
Organism: Hemichromis elongatus; assembly: GCA_015108515.1. Taxonomy (NCBI): domain Eukaryota; kingdom Metazoa; phylum Chordata; class Actinopteri; order Cichliformes; family Cichlidae; genus Hemichromis; species Hemichromis elongatus. The sequence continues at coordinate 23,311 of VUQR01000876.1, forward strand.
ATATGGAACATACAACTGGATGACCCAATCCTTATGGCGCAAACCCCGTTCCAGAAATAACACAACTTTGGCTAATTCTCAAGAGCGCGTGCACCTACACTCCTAAAGGCTCTCTGGAGTCAAGTTCACATTTCTTGTCTAACACTGACTACGCCGCTCAGCACATAAACACATCTGATTAGTCCTCCACAGCCTCCTCCACTACCCAACAACTCCTCCCCTCCCACTTCTCAGATGGAGAGCACTTGACTCTTGCCTAAATTGAACTCTTATACACTCTACTTTTTTGTAGTTTAACCGAAATGGAGTATTTCATTGAAAGCATGGCACTTGGACTAACACCAACCAAGGATTCTTGTGGTTATCAGCTGCCATTTAGAAATGCCTGAACTGGTGTCATGAATACAACAATATGGCAAATATTTACCCGGCAACAAAGACACTTGTCAAATTTATTTCCTATATCTATTTAAGTCCCTGCCACATAATAAAACCTCTAGCAATAAAAACTGTGGGGGAAAGAAAAAATCCCTGCTGCTCCTAATCACAAACCCTAAGGACGTCGTCTCCAACATAACACAGTGAAGTTTAACGTTCTGCTCCTCTGCTGAAAGCTGCAATCGGATCACTTGAGCGGTGAATAAAGAGCTACCTGTCCCGGACATCACGCGACACCCATCATTATCTCAGCTGTGGCAGTGATTTTGGTTTTCGATAATTCATTTGTGAAGTCTGAAATGGAGTTTCACACCTGTCCTTACATCCTTGTCAGCTTCTTTATAAATTCCCGCATCAACACATTACATGAAATGAACAAAACACAACGTTTCAGTGCAGATAATCCATCTAAGTTTATTGCACATTCAAACACATAATTAATGAGCCATTAAGTGCACAGACATGCGCTTTTTTTTTTCATTTTAAGAGTATTAAATTGAAGTGTGCATGCATCTTAACATCAATCAGATGGAGGCTGACAAACAGCCCCATTCTTTTTTAATAACAATAAATCAAAGGCTGCACATGGCCGTCTCTCTGAGACAGAGATAATCAAAAGCAGAGGGTGAGATGGCCAAACATCATGTCTAATGTCTCAACAAACTGAGGATCAACTGTTTCCAATTAGGATTACAAAGACATGTGCAAAAAATAGACTGAACCCATCCACCCTGTTCTCCTTTGCACACATACGAAGAAAAATAAAAGCATACAAAGCATGTTTGTTGCATTTAAAAGCTCTAAATTTAAACACCGAATCAGTTTCTGCAGGTCTCTGTTTGTCCCTTTTTTCCACTCCGAAACAAGATGTGAGGCAAATGCTCGCACTGGTACAAAGCTCCATGCACCATGCTCTGTGTTAGTTTTAATTTCTCACTTCTTTCACTGCCGTTTAATCCAGTCACATCAGCTCCCTGAGCAGGTGAAGTCAGCCAAAGACTTTCCCACGGTCTGAGAGCAAATCCAACGCCCCGAGCCCTTCCTGAGGGCCGGCCATCTGTTCATTCTGTTTGGAGTGTTTTAAGGGGTAAAGCGTCAGCTGCATGACCAAATTCAACGTTCCAACACACCCCGCCTTCGTGAAGAAAAGCCCAAAGCATCCATTCAACTCTGCACACACGCACACACACACACGCATGCACACGCACACACAGACACACACACACAGCTTGTGCCCAAACACAAACAAATCAACAAATAAACAGACAGATGTGACTCCTCACATTTGACTGGTTTGCAATCCAAAACCGTCACACACACACGTTGTGCTAAAGTAACACATATGCACATTTCACTAGAGCTGATATGAATTTGGAAAAAAAAAGAAATGAAATCAAGAGGAAAAAATGAATAAATGAAGACGGCTTTCCTGCGGAAGAAATGAAAAAAAAAAAGGTTATTTTGCTTCCCTTTTTCCTGCTGCTTTGGGAGAATCCTCATTAAGATATCTGCTTCTCAACACAGGAGTTCACCACATAAACCTTGACCTTTGCTCCCTCTGAGGATAAATCATTTGTGCCACTAACTTACACAAAACAACATCATTTCACAAAGCTGCTGAAAAACACACATCGGGCGCATTTGTGAAAATCACAGCAGCTCGCGGGGAAAACACAAACACCTTACTTTGTATTAGGATTTGCCACAATCATGTGACGCATTTCTTTCTTTTCCAAGCACATGCTGCCACCCCCATCCCAAAGCGCCCCCACTACTCTCACTCCCCACTCCTCAAACAGACGTGCCATCATTTTATTTCCACACTGAAAGAGCGACTCTGCCGCTGGTGGATGTGGTCCTCGCCCCGGCCCGACGCATTTTTAAAATGCGTGACATTGCCTCTGTGGGAGCATGAGAACGGAGCTTCCTCAATTGTAGGGTCCCCATACCCGGCCTGTAACCATGGAAGCAGATGCCTGCCCTCCCGGCCCTCCTTACCTCCTGTCGATCGCGAGCTGTGAGCTGCTTCGGCAGTGAAAAGAGGCTGTGCCTGCCTTTCTCCTCGCTCTGACCGAACTTGCCCCACTCCTCAAAAGGAGCCATTGAACAGGTCACTGGTCTAGACTTGTTTGCACGGTCCAGAGAGCAGCCTTGATGTAACCCTTGCTCTCCCCTCTCTCTCTCTCTGTTCTGTTTGCCACACCAGCCGCCCAGCGACTGCAGACTGTGGAGGGGCGGCAGGGAGAGGTGGGTGGGTAGGGGGGGGACACTGGAGACGTGGATTTGAAAAGGAGCCTGTCCGATTTTGCCATTGTGCCTTTTCATTCATCGATCGAATGAATATCGAACCTTCTGTCCCTGCGTGTGTGAAACGGATAGCTTAGCAAGCATTTTCCCCTCTCTTCTCAGGTTTGTGTTGTGGGCCCAGAGCTGGGATTTCTTTTCTTAATACTTCTAAGAATATCTATCTATTTTAAATTATATATATATATATATATATATATATATATATATATATATATATATATATATATATATACATATATGTATATATCTTTAGCAGTTGTTGCCAATTTTATTTTGCTAAAGTGATAAAGTGATGAATTTAAAATAGAGCTGAGTTGATTTCTTCACCTGAATAATCTGAACTGGATAATCCAACATGCTTGATTTATATAGTATTCTATTTATATTTGCATCCTATAATTAAAAATGAATTTTTAGTTATTAAATAATTTAACTTCTGCAAAAAAAAAAATCTGGAAAAACCTTTATTGTCTAAAAACAAAACAAAAAAATAACAAAAAGGAAAATTGGTTGAATCCAAAAAATCTGCAATCGAGATTTATAATTAGACATTAAGCACTTAAATATGATTTTTTAATGCAATAACAACATTTGCAAAACAAATGTAAACTATCTATATTAATGACTCCAGTTATATGTAAAGGACAAAAAAATAGAAAATTAAAAAAATATAAACTGCTCAGTTATATTCTAAAGAATTAGCTGTAAATATAAAATATATGTTAAGTAAACACATTCGTTACTGCATTACATGCCTCATTATTAGACCCAATTTGATTTAAACTCAAAACCACTCGAAATGTCAAGTCCTGGTAATTAATTAAATACAATCATTATGTGAAGGCAGCTAAAACGATGTGCTTTTATTAACGTGGAGTGTGTTTGTGTGTGTGTGTGAGTGTGTTTACATACTGAGCTGCTGCAGTAAATGGTTATGGATGAGCATATGTGCACTTGACTGGGCCAAAGACAGAAGGACAGAGAGAGCCTTGATGAC
>VUQR01000879.1:8967-19589 GCA_015108515.1 Hemichromis elongatus
AAAAAGCAAAAAAAAAAAAAAAAAAAAAAAAAAAAGAGCAAAATTTCACATCACTGTTGCACCACTGAGCCACAGTATAGTGTGTAGGCCCATAACTACTCTGTGTCTGTGTGTGTGCACGTGTGTATGTTTTTTAAGCCACACCAGTGGGCTGCACAATGATTTCCAGAGAACAAAGAGCTTATAAACCGTATAAACCAAGGTGTCATTTTCATCCTCTCACAGAGGGCCAGAACAGGGATTTCTGGTTTGGCAACCCCGTGTTTAGAGTCACAGTTAAATAAGAGCAGTCATATGATAACAGCAGGCTCAACGGAGGTTTTGTGAGATGGACAAAGGCATCGATAAAGAGATTAGGACATACTGGGACTGAGCAAAGGCATACAGGTCCAAAGCAATTTGGATCACCATTGGACAAATGTGATCAAGGCCAGGGGTGTGGTCCAGAAAACAGTGAGTTTTCCCCAACTTGGCCAAATTATTAGGGACACCGCCAGTTCAATACGACTAAACTATCTCTGCCGTGAGGAGCCTTGGCGTTCGCTCGGAGTTAGCTGTAACTCTGAAAGTACTTTCAGAAGAATTCAGAAATTGGGAGCAGGTTTCCGAACTCTCTCTCGCACGCATCGCGTTGATTAGAACACGTAAGTGCAACAGTGGAAGCTTCATCTGAACCCTGAAGTTTACCTTTGAGGAAGCAAGTCGATTGCAAAAGTAGAAAAAAAGATTCTATAATTACAGATGCTCCCATTAATGGTTAGCACTCTACTTCCCACAGCACCTGGCAGCTTGGTAACTGGAGCAGTGGGGCACACAGTGGTTACAAGAGGGGCCATTATAAGAATGTCTGCTGCTCTGCATTGTGCCACGCGTGAGTGCACAAAGGCCAGGAAATCCATTTTGAGCTGACTTTTTCCTGAGGTGGCTGCTAGCTCGGTACAATATGAGCAGTTCACAAGGAGCACTGAAAGTAAAACAGAGGGGAGGAGGAGACGGGACAGAAACTTTGAAATGAAACGGCAGCCAACTCCCGAGATTCTTCTGAAAGTCTAGCTCGTAAAGCACCAAAAGTCCTGAGGAGGCCCGGACCCTCACCGTGCTGCCCAAGTCGAAGCCAGGCAAGACGGGCAAGGCAGGTGGGTGGGTAGACGCCGGGCAGGGTTCAGGTCAGCTGAGGGTATCACACGGTGGCTCTGATAATCCTGCTGGGCCTGGAGCTGCGGTGGACCTTCGTGTGTTTGGACAGGTGGTCGCTGCGGGCAAACTTCTTCTCACACAGCGAGCACTCGTAAGGCTTGACGCCCGAGTGAGAGCGGCGGTGACGAGAGAGTTCGTCGGAGCGGGAGAACCTGGAGACACAAGAGCAGAGGGGTGGTGTTAGTCACAGCTTGAAGAAGGTTTGGAGACATGCACACCAGCAAACATATCCATTAATCGGAACATACCAAATCCCTTCCCCCCAATGATGGATAAGATTACATGAATTGGAATTATTATATGAACTGAATCCATTCTCATGTTTTGCAGTTAAGGATGAGATCACTACAGCTGCAGGAGCCTCTCCCAGCAGGTCTCCTGTGTGGGAGGTACACTACAGGAACGTCTGGGGCCGAGCTTGCTGATTGGCCAAATGTTGTTGTGCTTTTCCACATTTTTTTTAATTTAAAGGTCACATTAAGCATTTATAGAATAAAAGTGGTAAGTCTGGCATAAAGAGAGGGATTTATCTTGTAATTCCTCGCAGGCTATCATTTAGCCCCGTAACAGAGAGAGCAGAACAGCCAACTATCTGAAGTGTCTGCTGACTATTTTTGCCTCACAGAGCTTCAAACCGCAGTGGAAACATAGATAAGGAGTTAAAACGAGTCTCAGCCCCTTTGGAAGTCCCTGACATCAATCCTCAAAACTAAAAGGCATTAAAAGTCTTTAATGACACAAACCTGATCACCGTGCCTTGTTAAGACCGAATAAGCTGGCAATGGGTAACAGGAGACTGAAATCAATATTTAGCAGATGAAACTGAGAAAATGATCACATGAAACAGTTTCAGTACGCTCAGTTACAAATGGTTCTTTATTAATATGAAGCGGTTAAGTCTATTAACAGCGCTGGAAAAATCTGATTGTTTACCTAATCAATCATTTAAGGCTCCACCTCAGCAGCTGAGAAAGGCCTTGTGCAGACACTATGGCACAGGCTCAAACACCCTCCTCTCTTCATTTCAGTGAGACCATTTGGAGAGATCGGCATTTTATATTTAATAACCACCATCTCAGTCTCATCTGTGATCATCATCTCATCTCAGCTCACCTCACAGGTACTTTTCAACCACTTTGTCATCCAATATTAACAAGTTTTCACTGAATAAAGACTTAGTAAGTATGCACGGTTCACTGTCACCGTCATAAAGCTGTGATTTGTTAATTAGATGGCACACACAATATCATACTATAAGTATGTTTGTATGTTCCCTATCTTACAGTTAACTGAACACCAAATGGTGACCTTACCACGTGGTACGTTCATTTTTTTTGTTCGCTACGCTACGTGTTTAACGGTCGGTCTTCGACAAAATAAGCCAGAGCAGGCGACAGAACATGAAGGCTGGGTGAGTGTAATCATATCATGAGACACTTTCTGAAGCAACCTGCTGGGTATTAAATCCTCAATATCTATTTGATTATTTAAGTTATTCGTATTATTTTGATGAATTCCCAATTTTCAAATAGTTTTATTGTTCATAATATGACATCCAATGAATTTTTTATATTTTACTACACTACGTTCAGGTCTTTGCTCGCCTTTTAGATCTTTCCATCGAGATACTAATGATGAACTTTATTAAAAAAAAACAAAAAAAAACTAACATCATGTTGTTTTGAAAAAAGGCTTGAATACAGTGAGTGAGATCACAAACTCACGAGTGAAACGTTTACTAAGGCCACGGATCAAGTTGGCTTCGATATATTCAGACTTCTTTTTGCAGCCAGAGGTGCTGCCCCCTACTGACTATTAGAAGGAAAGCGGGTTTTAGCCACCTCAATACTGGCTTCACTTCCCAGAACTGGAAGCTTCACATCTTTTACATAAGCTGTTTTATATGAAGGCATTCATATAAAGTTATGCTAACTTATGTGCATAATTATGTCAGTTGACAATGTAGCTTTGACAATTGACTGCTGATTACCATCAAACCTTTGGAGCCAAAGGGAAAAAAACTAAACAAAAAGAAATTCTGAGCACAAAGTTTAATGGGCCATTAACCAGGAAGATGCTTGGGGAAACACGTAAAGCATAACTATATTCCACATAAGCTACAATCACCAAGAAGGAAACGGAAATTCTTTGTTGCCATGAAAGTATTCTGTGGATGCATAACAAACCCTTATGAATAAAAGAGCAACTGAAATTTTTTAAGTCTTCTTCTGTTTCCTCATATTATAATAAACGTGCCATGGCGTGTTTGTGCAGGGTCTGTTGCTCTAACTAGTCTTGCTGGGTCAGGCCATCTGCTTAATCAGTGCCAACAATCAATCACACCCTAAAACCTCATCTTAACCGTTAAACCTGCTACAGCCTCCATCATGTTACATACCTCCATCCACACTCGGGCCAGCTACACGTGTACGGTTTCTCTCCTGTGTGACGGCGGAAGTGGGCTTTCAGGTGGCTGCTTTTGGTGTACATCTTCCCACAGCCTGGGTGGGAGCACTTGTGGACCCTTTCAGTAGGTGGCACCCTCGTCACCCGAGGAGCCATTGCTTTTAGCACACCGCCTCCATGGCCCCCGACCCCAGTCAAGCCCGTGATCTCCAGAGTCCTCATAGTAATTGGCAGAGGGGCGATCTTTACATACTTCTGGTCAGTTGACTTGTTATCACCACTGTTAAGTGATAACAGAGTGGTGTGGGTGGAGGGCACCTGGGGAGCCAGCAGGGTTACATTTTGTCCTGTGGCACCCTGAAGCCCCATGACCACATGGGTGAGCAAAATCCCACTTTGGGCCCCTGGAGGAGAGCCTGCTGGATTCTGGGCCTGGGCCAAAGGAAGAGGCTGAAGTTGGAGCACCAAAGGAGCACCCAGGAGCACCGGTGGGGACAAGGTGGGTGGTGAGGGGTTAACTTGGGCACAAGAAGGGTCAGCTGGAATGGGGCTATTTCTCCCACCTTGAGCGGCATCTGAACTAGACTTGCATTGGGAGGCATCAGTCTTTGGATCATTGATAGTCTCTGAGGAAGCAACTGGGGGAGCGGAGGCAGATGCAGGGTCAGCGGAGGTGCACGGTAGAGGGGAAGCCTCCTCCTTTGGAACAACCATCCCATCTTTGACTATTTCCATCTTTTCCCTCAAAAACTCCTCGATGTCCTCCAAGGTTGGAGAGAATGGGGAACAGGGGTGAAACGAGAATTCAGGCAGCTTAGAATCCTGACTGGCAGCTTCCCCTTCTGCCATATCTCCCAAGAAAATATGGAGACGCTTTCCTCCATCTTCATCCTCCTCCTCTTCTTCCTCATCCTCATCCTCTCCTGGGCTGGAGCTGTGCAGAGCCTCCACTTCCCTGGCTTCTGGGCTGTTGCAGGAGGCCGAACTGCCCCCCTGGCTGCGGTCTCCATCCCCGAGGTCAAGGGAGAAGAGGCTGCTGCTGCTGTCCCTGAACAGGTCATTCTCCAAACTCAGCATTCTGCTGCTGAGAGACACCATTGATCCTGGCCGAACGCTGCAAAAGGGATGTAGAGGAAACTTGATCCAGAAGAGGAGACACAAAGACCTGCAAAGGCAGCAGTGAGACCAGATTTTATTACCCAGCAGACAGTAAAAAGGCAAGAGGGACTGAGGACCTCAATGACTCGATTATTGACTTCAAAATAAGTATAGTTGATGCATTTGGCAACAAAAAACACTTTTCTCCTGAATATTCAAGTCAAAGTTATATTCTAAACCATTAACTGGGATTATGTCATAGGGTAAAAACTAATACTAAATCACAGAACAGAAAAAGGAACAAGCAAATATTCTGATTCTAGACTCATATATCAGTCAACCAGATCAACACACATCTGTATAAACAAACCAGGTGGTCAAATATCTGTCATATTTTAGAAAATCATATGCAGGGTAGTTTGGGTAATGGCATCATCTAAAATTTATTTGATCAAATATCATGTAATATCAAATGTTTATCAAATATCTGTCATAATTTTAATTTAACTCCACAATACTGGATGTCAATACATACAATGAATATTGGCAGATGAGTGCATGACATCCTCTCAGTCACACTGTTATGAAACTCTTCATGCATAGCAGCATATTAGGAGCCCAGTGGACAGCTGGGTGTAAGTCCCCCCCCACTGAGCCAATACACTGCTACAGTTTACCGATCTATCTAGCAGTTTTTAGACATATAAGAAGCTTGAAAAATCTGTGGGGTGAATTTCGTGACATTAAACTTTTTAAAAAAAAATGTCCTGGGGATAAGCTGAAAGATTTGCTCCTGCACGCAAACGAGGTTAAACATGATTCGGTGCTCTCCCGCTGGTACATGCATACTTTCTGGGCAGTTTATTTCCTCTTTCTGTGAAGAGAAAAGTAAGAATGTGCGAGCAGAAGTGCCAGAATTCCTTTGTGGTGCAACATAAAGTCTACTCCCAGTTAATGTAAGTCTCTGGTCCTAACTAACTAAATTCTTTGAGTGGATACACGCTAACATAAAGTTAAACAAGTCAGGTACTAAACGTGAAATCTGACACAGGGCCCCTGTGCAGCACACTGCTACAGCATCAGGGCATAACCAATCTGACTGCCATTGTACTTTTGCAAGGTTGCCACCTTTCAGCTTTACACTCGAGTGAGAATGTGGGGACCCCAGTGGAGGAGGAGGGATTTTTAGTCATTTGGGGTGAAGCAGCCCTTGAAGCAGAGGCGCTGCTGAACATATATGGTATTATTAAGTATCAACACCAAATTTGCAGACAGCTGATTGCTCATAAAAGCGTTTTATTTATTCAATGAATTCCACACACTGGAAATCCTGTGCGTGTGTGACGATGACTAACCACAGCAGCTTATGACACAACTGAAACTATTTTTATTGTCACCAGGCTGTTTCCTGCCCAGTTATTTTAGTGACTAACAAACATGTCCGTATGTACTGCTTAGAATAATGCGTGCGAGTAAGGTCACATGTTGCATTTTAGCTATATTTGATTATTTTCAAGCATGCCAATTTGTGTATAGCCACAATAAACTTGTGGCTCCACTTTGTCGCCTTGGAGATATGGATTATGGATATGGATTATGGATACACATATGGATTGTATGGAAATCCAACAGCTGGGCCGGCTACCACGGGTGGCACCAATGGGGGCCAGGGGGGGCACTGACCACCCCTCAAAATTTGCTGTTCTACCCAGTGGCCTCCCATTGCAAGACTGTCCTATTTAATCTAATAAACAATAGCACAAAAGAGAGGATGGCACCCTACAATGATTATTATCGACTTCAAATATGTACCTATTTTCAGTGATATCAACTTTCATAGCAGGAAATAACTAGGCATATAATTCATCCCTTTTTTGCCATATTTTATAAGTAACCTATATTTGACAACAGAATTAAAAAATGGAAATCATATTTTTGGTGTGCCACCCCAATATTTTTAGTGGTCCCCATATGGCTATTAAAAGAATATGCGCTGTAACAGGCTGGCCACTCACGGAGGCTTTGCTGTAGGCTCCACGTAGGTTCAGTGTGGAAATAATGCGATGCCTCTGACCTTACAGTGGCCCTGAAAGGGCAAAAACACAGCAACTGGAGAAAACACCAACAAATAGAAAACCGCTGCAAAAGCACACAAAAAAAGTGGAACTCTAATAAACAAAATCTTACACAACAGAGAGCCAAAACACAACATAAGTGTTTCTGAGGACACAATATTGCGACTGAACAGCTGCAGACGTGGCAGGGACCAAAAGATGTGAAGGATTGTGCTTAAAGAAGTGCATCGGCGCTGTGAGAGAGACAAAGATGCAGATAATGTGTGTTTTAAATGCATGTTTGCCGTTAGCTGTTTACTGTTAGCATGTCACCTCTGCAGCTGTACTATTTCTCCAAGAACACTTCTGTTGTGTTGGTTTTTGAGCTTTTGCTGCAATTTATGTGTACCTCCTTTGTCTTTTATTTTGTGTGCTCTTGCAGCTTTTATTTTCTTTTTTGCTGGTCATTTCCTAAGCTGCAGTGCGTTTGACCTCCCCAACCATCGCAGTGTTGGTGCTGAAACACAGAAAAAGCCTGACGTGTATGTTAAACAGTGTAAGAAATGGCAACCTTGTCTAGAATTATGCAACAAGTGCTAGGACCCCAAAAGCCTCAGGACTTGTTTCACTCACAGGAAATTCCAAATCCAGCTGATTACAAAGTTCAGATTTAATCTGACGGAGGGCCCCCAGGAGTGCGTTTACGTCCCTTCACAGGTCCGCAGCCCCTATGTTTTAAGCCAGCTTCCTGATCAAACAGTAGCACAATACCCCCGTGTGCTTATGTAAAGCCTGTTTTTGGGTGCTGTCAGAGGGCACATGTGGCAGCAGGCAGGGCCTCGCTGCTCGCGCAGACCACGGCCGCTCGCGCAGAGTAAACACGGGCCGCACAGACGCGCCCACAAACACGCGAGAGAGCGCGAGCGTCCTATCTCCGACAGAGAGAGGACGGAAAACCCACGGCCCGACTATTTGCGAAACGAGCAAACGCTCCTCCGACAGCATGGCAGTCCAACTGTGCCCACTCAGACATCCACGAGTCTCAAGTTCGCCTGGGTCATAAAAACTGCTCTATTTATACTCCTCGGTCCTTCCGGAGGAGCCGAGCTGAGCGATCCCGGCGGCTGCTTCGACCTACCGTGCTTCAGAGCAGGGGGGGAGTGTTCACGGAGGAGGCGCAGTCCACGGCTCTCCGTCGTGTTATTGTCGTCGCGCACTCGCGTCCCGTCTTTGCCACGGGTCCATGTTGGCATTTCTTTTCCCAACGTCACGTGACAGCATCGCTGCACAACTCGGAGGCACGGGTCCCTTTCCGCGCCTGTGATTGGACCAGCGCTGCGGAGGCTCGCCCAAAAAGGAACGCGCTGATTGGCTGCCGCTCAATAAATTCGCACTACCATGTGTTGTTAGCTGTACTGTTTTAACAGGATGCAGTGTGGCCAGTAGATGTGCGGGGTAGGGGTAGGAGGTGAGGGTGACGGATACACTGATACACTGATAAGAGGTCAAGATTAATCTGCGCCATCAGACCAACCTGCAGTTACTGCTAGAGTTAAAGCTGCCGTGGAAGCACTGCTACCCTGCTGTCTGAAGCGTTTACACAGAGAAATCCGACTTTTCTCCACATTTTAGAGTTGAGCAGAACGTTTTTTCACTTCTTCTTGGCACACAGAAAACACAATATCTATTTTATCAAATAGCACTACATCCTCCCATAACAGGAATGGATGAATTAAACAAACATGAATGTGGACTCTTGGATGAGACCTGTGCAGGAACCAAAAGAACCTGCAGACTCAACACTCAGAGGCTCCAGCTTACCAGAAGATTCAAATCTTCCAGTAGTGAAACCACAGTGCTCTGAATCGTTTGGCCGTGATTTACTTCACCTATGAATCTTTTTAGGTAAACTTAACTATCCCTTCCACACACAGCACTGGTCCAGAGCAAAAGGAGGAAAGAACCTGACATTAGAAGGGTTGTTATTCCACTAATCCAGAAGAAATGTTGCCTGTCCTTCTGATTTCCAGCCAACCTAAATAACATAGTTGTTATGATTCCTTAAAATCATCCTAAAACATGTGCATTCACATCTGAGCTCTTGAAATCCAGGTGCTTATGAGTTAAAGTGCAAAAATTCGTCATGAAAGTAATGACAGGACATGTGTGACATGTGTGCGCATTCAAGCAGGTCATTAGCTCCAAAGTTACCTGACCTTTCACACTGTCTCATCCAAAAAAGGACAGAAGAGCAAATCATGCCTACACGTGGCTCTCGGCTTAGCAAGTTATCATCTTAAATGCAAAACAATAAGAACTCAAAATCCCTAAAGATAAGGTTAGATTAACTTAAACAGATATACAAAAGGTTCAAACTTATGCACAAAAATTTATAATGTAGGAAATGAAGCCCCTAATGATTTAAATCTCCTGATTTAGGACTTCCATAATACATCATTCACGCTTTCACAGTCGCGTCTTTTTCATTTTCATTCTCTGCGTGTTCTAATACAAAGTCTGACAATTAGTTTTCCCCTCTCAGTATGGTTGTTTAAACAAATTTGTTATGATGCTACAAGTGCAGACATGAAACTGGCTAAACTTGGACTTCAGTTTTCAGGATTTCTGCTTTGGCAGAAACTACTGCACCTTCCTTTACATGGAAGTAACATTTTATTACCACCTTTGACTAGCTATCTACTTTTTCCTCAAATTTACATTGATTAGTTATTGTTTCATTAATGAATAAGCAATTAGCATATTACACAATAGATTTGTTATGATTACAGGTGATTTAAAATAAAATGTCATATGCAGCATCTCCGAGGCATGTAGAAACATTTGGTTTTGTGTTGTGCAATGAAAATTCTAGGCGGCAACACTGTAATTGTCACTTTGACCACACCGGGGCGCTGTCGGCTTGGTTCAGAGTCACAGCAACACTGTGCAGCTGCTTACAGGATTGGTTCCCAGCAGCGTTTTGTCTGATATCGGAGACTTTTGATGACAACATTGCTGCCAATGAAGATGTACCCGAGTAGTCTTGTGCCATCCATGAATCTGGTTAATTAATAGCAGCAGAAGAGAAAGAAATGAAGGACTAAGTCTGTCCAGTAAGCATCCTTAGAGAAGTAAGGGGCGATCCGTTAGGCAGATTAACTCAAACACAGGTTTTCCAGTACAAATTTCCAGTGTGAGAAGACAGGCAAGCTGTAGCTGAGCTCACGTGGCTGGAGAAAAGCAAATGGCGTGCCAGAGGTCAGTAATGATGCAGGGAAAGAGGAATGCATTTTCACTTTGCAACCTTGCTCAGGCCTCTTCCAGACACTAAAAACTTACTTGCATTTTTGGCTCAGCAGTGCTGCCTCACTTTCTGTGGCTCAAAAACAGTTTCAATATTGGGGTGGTAATTAGTGGTGGGCGGATCGATCCAAATATCGATAGTATCGATACCAACTCGGCATCGGTATCAGATCGATACTAGCCTGGTGAGATCGATACTTTGCTTTAAGTTATCCTCTTGTTTGCAATGCCGTGCTTTCAGCAAAGATGAAACAGCCAGGTCGCCAGACTCCGCCGCTCCTGTGTCAGCGCAGAGTAGGCACACTTCGCTCCCCTTCCCACCTCTTGGGTTTACTTCTTCCTCTTCTTCCTCCAGTTTAACGGCAGCTTGCATCCATCGAAGTTGCATTACTGCCACCCTCTGGTGTTACTTAGACTGCACTTAGCTCTTTAAATCCTCTTAAACCCATTCTCCTCAGAAAACGAAGTACACTCCTTTCCTTTCATGACATCCTAGCCAGTCAACCACCTTTTCAAACCTGAGTTCCCCCCTAATTCCCAATTCTACCCTCATCCTCTTGTGTT
>VUQR01000880.1:5877-17755 GCA_015108515.1 Hemichromis elongatus
TTACTAGAAGCTGATCAGTAGAGGAAATTCTTTAAAATACCGCTGAATATAAACACGTGTATTTGAGTTCTTAATTAACCCATATTTGCCTGTTTGACTTTGATTTATGTGCTCACCTTTGAGCCCATATGCACTGACAGACAGACTTAAAGAGAAAAAAAACAGAAAGTAGATCAATGCATAAAAGCCCTCAGGTGTCCTACCGCAGCACCGCGGTGCAGCCGGTCCTTCATGACACCAACAAACTCCCTGTGGCTGAGCTTATTGTCGTGGTCCTCATCAAAGATCCTGAAGACAGTGCTGACCAAGTGGGGGGTCAGCTTGATGCCAGTGGCCACGAAGACCGCTCTGGTAAATTCCTCTGCGGATGACACATTATCACATGTGCATTACCCATGTTAACAGTATCGAATAGCCATCTTAGCTGGAAAGCTTTAGATCCTGGCATTCATGTGGATCTTACTTTGATACCATCCACGTAAACATTGCTGCAGTCCTGCCATACTCCATGATTCCCCAGATCTCAGCCCAACTAAGCATCTGTGCGATATGTCAGACCAAGGACACAAGCCACCCTCAGAAGGCCTATTTATACCCTGAGTGGGTCCAAGCTGTTTTGGTGGCACCATCATCATATTAGGCTGGTGAATTTAATGCTTAGGTTGATCAAAGGATCGTTATTATAAATATTAAAGCTCTCTCAACTTTTAAATGAAAGTCAGAGCGGTTAATTTATTCATGAAGAGCACAAATCAGACTGGTTGAGGAGTCTACAACAGACTGTGCAACAAATAAATATACTTCTATTTTTTTTAGACTGGATTTAAGACTCGAGTTCTACCCACAGCATGTAATCACATGGAGCAGCTAAAGCGCAGCCTGAACACTCCAGCTGAAGAGCTTCACTGGCCACAACCCATCCTCTTTGAGTCAGAGGTCATCGAGCCCATCATCTCTGACCAGCCTCACTAAGCGCTCTTATAGCTGTATGGGAGCAAATCCCTGCAGGCAGGTATCCTCCTGCACTGGAGGCTGCTTGAGCAGTTCTAAGCCGTTAATACACTCGCATGTAGATTCACCTTTCAGGTGTGGACTTACTTTTTTTGGCTATAGCTGGATGACACCATTTTTTTCAGATTTGTTAAGAGTAATTTTGCCAAGAAGAGGTTTAAACTGTGCACTTTTTGTCTCTTTTTACAAACATAAAGAAATTGAAGATTAGAGTTGGAATTATCAAAAACTGTAAATATATCACAGATATATCTGGTATACTTTTCTTGACGTCCTGCGACAGAATGGCGATCTGTCCGGTGTACCCTGCCTCTCGCCCTAAGACAGCTGGGATAGGCTCCAGGCCCCCCCCTGCAACGCTGAAAAAGGATAAGCGGAAGAGAATGGATGGATGAATTTTTCTTGACTTAAAAGTCTTTATAATTAGTCCAGGTAAACTATGAATTGGTTGGTCCTTTCTATAGAAGTTTAGAAGTTGTGTTTTCGGTTTTCCCCCAATGAGTCAGAGACAGAAACCAAGAGGTCAGAGAGACAAAATAATGCTAAAATAATTTTAAAAACAACCAAAAAAGAGCAGCTGCACAACTTATGTCCATGCATCCACACTGTGAGAAGTTACCTTGCCCAATTGAGCGGTTGGCAAAGTTGTACATTTGCATGGCGATGGTGAAATCCTCCAGGTTGTTAAGGAATTGGAAAAAGGACCGAAACTCCTCAAAGGTGATTCCCTGCATAGGAATAATAAGCAAATTAAAAAACAGCAAAGCTTTTATTCATGGACACGATAACGCCGAGACATGTAAAGCAAACAAGACACATGTGTCAACACTCCAGCACCGTGTGCTAAAATTCACACAATGCGTAATCTGCTTTCTTTCATCTTGTGGGGAATCCTTTAGTGTGTGTGGGACCTTGGAGTCATCAGATAGATAACACACCCAAACAGACAAAGTATACATTGCTGGATTTTCCCTGTGCGGTATGGACACGCCGAGCTGTCAGCAGCGGGCGAGGAAGGGGGGGAGGATTGTCGCTTTTGGGAAGAGGTCAGGCCGTTTGCAGACTTTTCTAAAGCAGATTAACCTGATACTTGAATAAACAAAAACAAAAGTGATGAATCCCCAAACATCTCAGGGTTGGCTGATGACTATAACACCGAGCCCATTGATGTCCACTCAACCATCCCGCGGCTACTAGCTGCTTCTCTCGCCGGGGGCCCAGCCAAACACACAACACGCACAGTCGAACAAATGGAGTAATGACTAATCTGTGACGCTTTGCTGTTTTAACAATGTGAAAGCCATAAAATATCTCTCAGCGTAATGACGGGACCCACTTGATTATCAATGGAGATCTAGCAACAGGCTACTCCAGCTGGCTGAGGAGCTGCTGGCACCTTCTCATGCGGGTCAACGTGCCAAGAGGAAAAACAAATTCAAGACAAAATGAGGCTGTTTCACTCAACAGCTAATTCACAGAGCGGCATTAAAAGGAAGAGATGGGTGAAATGCTTCCATGTTCATGTAAACCAATATCTCCATAGACTACTTCAGGATTAAAGCCACACATCACCATGCAAGGATCCAAACTTTGTGTTTGTAGAAGAATTGTGATTCTACAGAGCATCTGGTGAAAAGGCTGCATAGCTTATGGAAATCCCCTCAGACTGCAGGACTGATGTAGTGTTATGACTTTTGCAGTTGTTTTTATTGGGCTTTGTGTTTTATTTGGTCCACAAAGAAGTGGGAATATTTTCATTTTGTGAATTTAACAAGACGGCTGATGCTGCTGTCATACATGTAAAAATGTAAAAACAATATTTTGTGGCTTTACGAGGACTTATCCTGTGTGATCTAGTATTTTGCCAATTAGCAGCAACACATATCTCCCATTTAGGATAGAGAGTATACTTGACTATAGGGGTGATATCATTAACATCATCATTCATCATTCAACTAATCATCTGCAAGCTTAAGTTTATGTCAATCGTCGTCTCTTATATCCAGCAGCTAATTACAGAAAGCATGCAGCGGAATGCAGAAATTCTGAGCTGCAGAAGCTGAAAAACAAAGTCAGTGCACAGGTGCCAAAAAATGCACTTCCCAACGTGGCCACTTGAGGCTCCAAAAGCTGATAAAATGGGCATCTATACATGGGGGGGCGGTGTATACAACCTGCTACAAAAATTATTTGGTCACAATAGCTAAATCTATGGAGGCAATTTAAGAAAACACAAGCAAATAGACACAGCAGTTTAGTTTTGTTTTAGGGGGACACAACAGCTACAGAAGTGAAAGAAACCAAAACATCAGAAGGGCTGCACTGAGACACACTTAACAAAAGCAGAGGATTCATACTATACTGTAGATGCATGTTTGTCATTAGCGGTAGGGCACTGTACTGAATGTGGTCTTTTTTTTAAAGAAAAAGGTGCAACACTTTAAACTTTGGGTGACATTAGAGTTTTCATTCATCTTTTATATAAAGTCTATGACTAAAGTACAGATGCACTTCTTAAATTAATTGTTAGGAAGTATTGGATTATATTATACTGCAGGTTAAACCTTGTTCCTTGAGGTAATGTGGACAAAGGGAAATTGAAGGTAAAACGGCACCTTTTCATCTGGTGTAGTGTGACGCATGTTCTCCAAATACCCGCTAACATCCTCGACATTGGTGTAGCGAAGGAGGATCTGAGCAAAGTCTTCCTCGCTAATGGTGGGCATGCCTTTGGAGTAGGAGAGGAACTCTATCTCAAGCACCTCTGTCTGCAGGTTGTCCATGAACCTGAAGGAGTGAGACAGACGGCAGCTGCTGACAGGAAACGCTATCACCAGAAGCTTGGTACAAAGGAATACTTAACATAGTCAATAACAAAACCACCAACTGTTGGTGGGTTAGTGCTGTACGGTATGAAAATGATTAATGGCCGTATAAAAGCGTCAGATAATGATTTTTTTTTTCCAGGGACATCGTCATTAATCACAGAGCAAGCAATGGGTTTATTGACTCACTTGTAAAAATCCTCAAATTTCAATTCAGTTTTGCCTTTTTTCCCAAAGAAATGCACCAAGAGCGTGGTCTCCGACTTTTCGTCCATGTTCTATGAGAGGAAACAAAAGTTCACAGCATTAAGACAAAGATTTAAACCGTAGCTACAGACTGCAAAACCACACACAATGCGACAAAAAAATACACCGATTACTGCAACCATTAAAGCAGACACTAAGGTCCAACAAAACTTTGATGATCAGCTTTTGAATGTTCCAGATTCAGCTCGACTCAGAATTAATTAATTATTTCTCTCTTTTTTTTTAACTGTCATCTCTCATTTGTGCACTATACAAACGTGTGCCATGCAACAGAACCGTCAAACATGCCACGCTTCTTCCAGTCGATGCACCATTTAAAAAATCCACACCCACTGATCAGACAAATGTGTAAATCGAGAACACGCTCTGCTGCGCTCCCTAACACATTATTGTCAGAATCCAGCAAAAGCATGGGGACACTGAGATGATGCGCAGTATCATTCTGGTGATTATCTAGAAAAAAAGGAGTTAGAAAAAAGTGCCCGGCTACCTCGATGAGATCAGAAAACAGAACTTGACTTGTGCCACATCTGAGAACATCCCACATGCCTCGGGCAGCCACATGCTGACCGTCTTTTTTTAGAACCTGTGGTAGCAGTCGAAGCACAGCTGTTAGAAGACATAACACATCTGGTTCGTGTCACCAAGAGAAGGGGAATGGAAGGTGGATACACAGACTCAGACAGTACACAGCGTTACAGGCGGGAGGATCGAGGAAACAGAGTGAGATGGGGAACTGGGCAGGCGTACAAAAAAAAAAAAAGACGGACAGACAGGTGAGCTGAATACCCACAGAGACAACGGGGACAGACACATGCAGAAACAGCGCGGGGCTGACACCTGCGTATCTGAGAGGCTGATCGGCCCTGACATGAGCCTGCGCTGCAGCGATGCATGCAGCCTCTTGGCAGGGATGTCGAGCCAACGTGGCCAACACATGTCCAAAGCATGCGAGGTGTAAGACCTGGAGGAGGATTCATGCCGGGTCAGCGCTGAAACTGAATCCTACAATATGTCATCGTTTGATGCTACACTGCAAAGTAAATGCAGGCAATCAAACACCTTCCATCTCCAGAACTGTAGAGTCGTTTTGCCCCACGTCACATCCACTGCTCAATGCTTACTGGAAGCCACTCCGTTGTGCTTTTCTCAACGAGCTCGGGCTGCTTAGATCTTTGATTAACAGATAATTACCGTTATTACAGTTTACACTCCTTCCTTAGCTCTCCCCGCTGCCGTGGAGCAACTACAGCTGCTCCAAAAACATTTTCTCCTAACTGATGTGCAATAAAAAGAAAAATAAATAAAAGATCACAGGAAACCAGTCTTCCGTTTAGTGAAGAAAAACAAATGTAACTCCCACTTATGAACCAAAAGATGTTGGTCCCCTCTCATTGTCATTGTTTATTATTTCAACCCTTCATTTCTTGAGCCTCAAGGCCTCTCAAGTCCCGACATCACCTCCCTCAAAAACAAAATTATCCCAAAAACCAACCAGAAGCATCCAGCTGCTGCTGACACGTGTTCTTAAGTGTGCCTTGCTTCATTTCATAATATTTATTTATCTTATTCAGTTCTTTTTTTTCCCCATCAGGCCCGAGGGAGAAAGCGAGACAGCTGATAAAACAGCTCTTCCTCTACGCCTCAGTGCTTCTTAGCAGAGAGGGAGATTTATGGCATGATCCCGCAGCTAATTACGGAACAGCTCTTTAATGCTTGCCGCTGTTCCCATCTCATCCCATGAAAAGACCCTGAAACACTTGTAATTAGAATATGCTGGGGAAAGCCCAACCGCAGCACTCAAGACGTGCCTGTTATGTCTTATTGAAAAGGTTTGACTTTTGAACTCTGTGCTGGAAAGATACCGACAGTAAAACAGAGGGAATCAAAACACACACAAAATGAAAGAAGAAGAAGAAGACACACCTACAGGTAAAGTGTTCAAATGGTGCTCTGTATTAGCTGTAGGCTCTCCTATGTGTTTGCAGAGTGGCTTTTACAGTGCTTCTGCTGCTCCTGTCTGACTGGCATCTTCATGGTCAAACCCATCTCTAAAGGTAACCTGAGCCTAAATACCACTCCTCAAGAAACTGTAAAAATAAAACATGTGGGTCCGGGCAAAAGCAGTGTCAGTCTTCAGGTAAGAGCTTTTTGAAGTGAAATCTCTTGCCCAACACTGACAAAAGGCGAGTACATAAATCATCTGAGCTGCACCCCTCCTGCTTTTGCCACACACACAAATGTGAGATAATGCTAAAGCACAAAGTGAGGTATTTCGAATTTCACTGAATGTGAAGTGAGGTTATCTCAGATGGATACGGGTGGTGTCAGCCCCTTAGAAACATGTATATTTCCAATGATAACTGAGGCTAAGGAGACCACATTCCAGAAAGCGTGCGAGAAGCGGCACTGTTTACAGGCTACATACGCTGCCAGCCTGGGATTTGTGATTTCCGTAAAGCTGCAGGTTCTGAAATGCAAAAGAAAAAAGAGGGCAGGTGAATTAGTGCAGAGTGCGAGCTTATAATTCACTATGTATTTTAAAACAGGAAGATAGCTGGAAAAGACATCAAGTCGAGACAGTGTTTCTGACAATGGTCCCAAATTACTGTTAAGCCCTATAAACGCTTGCACAGCCAGCCTATCCTGATCTAGGGAATCCATTCTAATGATCTTTTTGATAGTTATACGGGCGCAATTTTAATTCAAGGCTGTCCAGAGATGCTAACGTTTGTCCCAGCAGAATAAGCTCCTCTATGCTGCGTTCTTATGAGATAAGACCTCAAAGAGTCGCTTTTATCGCTCTATTGAGCTGGCCCTGTTTACATCCACCTGCATGCAGTGTAAGACAACTCCAAAGAGATGAAAGCCTTAGGCATGTTTTACCCTGTATGACCACCGTCACCTCTTTGCAGTGAGTGTTCTCTCTAGGATTACTGCAAGTGTCTCAAGCAAGCACAGACCCACACAGTCTGATCTGACCTCAGTGTTGAGATTCAGACTGATGTCTTTAAATCTGCATTACTTCTTTTCTTTTTTTTGTCACTAATGCGGGAAACAGAGCAGGCAGTAAACATGCCGTCTCATCAGTTTATCAGGTTTACAGTTAAAGGTTTCTGAGTGTGTAAATCAATCATTCATTCTCCTTTCAGCTCTGATTTTGGCCTCCACCAATTTTGATATAATATGGCTCTTTAGCTGCAAACGCTCCACTCTGTTCCTCTCTGAGGGGGCAGCATTCGTTAGATTTCTAAAAGCTCTTTTTTCTTTGCTGGAAACTGAAAAAAATGTTGTAGCCCATAGCAAATAACTAAATATATAAAAATAATATTTTGTCTCAGCTCTAACAGCTCACACCAATTCCCAGCTGGCGTACAAAGCGAGAAACTGCATTGAATACTGAAGGGATGAAAACTGCAGTTCCTCAATGGCCATATGAGGTCATTAACAGTAAACTCCCTGTTAAAATGGGTTCAGGGTTGGTCCTGTTTGTTGCTATACTTGTTTGTCATTCAGTTTAATTCCTAGCATTAGCGTAAAACTCTCCAGCTCATGGTCATGTTCACTTTAAATAAAAATAACTTAGCTTAGCTTGAGGCAAATTAGTGGTGGCATCTATCGTTTGGGGGGCCAGTGTAACAGCCTCACAACAGCTTTTGTGGAACACTGAACTATCACCTTGTTGCATGTTGATGCCATAGATTGTATGTCAGAGAGAGATGTAGAAAACGTGACTTCACCCACTGGCTTATATTAGTCCATCAAAGTGAGCTTCAATGTGGAGCTAGGAATGAAAACATCTTGAATGCTAAGAAATTAATTTAGTTCAGTTAAATTTCATTTATACAGCACCAAATTACAGCAACTGGCACCTCAAGGCACTTTATATTGTAAGGTACAGATTTTACATTAATAGAAAAAAACTGCAACAATCAGATTAACCCTCCACACCACGAGCAAGCACTCAGTGATGGTGGGGAGGAAAAACTCCCTTTTAACAGGAAGAAACACACTCAGGGAGGGGCAGCCATCTAGGCTGATGATTTGCAAGACGCATCAATAGATTGTGTCCAGCGTGTGCACAGACACAGGAAAAATGTGCTGAATTAACCCCACAGCAGGCCACATTGTTTGTCTGATAAGTGCATTATACATCCTGCAAAAGGCATCAAATGCCATAAAAAGCCCCATCCAGACCTCCAATAGTTCCTATATGATAAGTTGAAAACTTTGTCACAGTGTTGCCTGTGCAGACGGCATGCTTATCAGGGCTTTTCTGGTGAATCCAGCCTGGTGAAAGAACTATTAGGGCCACTAAAAAACAGGATTTAAACTCATACTTGCTGGTCCTGTCTTTGCATATCTTCAGTAATGTCTTTTCTGTCCTTCTTCTTACGAAAAATCTCTTCCAGCTAGGAGAGAAAGTACTATATTATTAAACATCAAATCCGTGTGATTATATCGAATAAATCATGATGATTTCCATACCACCAAGAACTCCCTTTTGTCCACCATTTCATTCCCATCTGCATCAAACATGTTGAAAGCAATCCTAAAGCCTGCATGGGGCTCTAGGAGCAAACAAAATGGAATTACGTCAGACAGGCGCCTTTAGATTTCTTTTTTTATATATATAAATTTTAAAGAGAACAGAGTAAATCGGTTGAAAGGTATGCTGACTTGTTAAAATGCAGAGCAGGAAGAGGTACTCTGTATAACTGATGACACCTAGAACAAAGACAAAAAAAAAAAGAAAAGAGTCAAGCCAAGAAACGAAAACCTAAATGTTCCTTTTCACACTCAAAATGGCATCAAATAACATTAACCAGTAAGCTCAAGGTGTTTGCAGATGTTCAAAGTCGTGCTGCCGAGATGAACAATCCATCCAAAGAAACAGAGCACGCCCTCAGACACAGGTAATCTCCTCGTGCTTGGCGATAACATCTTAAAAGGTGCCTTTTACTTCATGCTTGGTGTTCCCCTCACACAAACACGAACTTTACAACTGAGTTGACCTATCTGGACACAAACCCAAACAAATTTAAGGCCCGTGGCTTTCTGATCGTGTTTGGGTAACAAGGTGTAATACATTCTCGAGTGATCTGTCACTGATTGAGAATGGCCGATTTGGGCTTTGTGTCGCATCCTTCAGCCCCCTTTGTTGTGTGACACGGTAAAGGGAAGAATAAGTGTCAGGAGACATCTCAACCAACTAAGGAGGCTTCTCCCTACTGCCTCTGAAAGCATTCCCAAGCTTTTGTTTGCTCAGGAAGATAGAGAATCGAGCCAAGATAGTTCTGGGTGACTGCTCTGGATGTTATGGGAAAAGAATTCAGGTACAAGGTTTGCTGCAGGGAGGAATACTTGAGGGAACAGCTAGTCAGGAAAGATGTAATTATTACTGTCTTATGCTGCTCCTCGGAGCTGGAATCATTTTGCAAATCAGACGATGTAAACTGCACAAACAAAGGTGGGAAAAGATCATCAGTCGTGCATGGGCTCAGACATAAAACCATCTAAAAATGTTCTAAAACGAAGCACCCAGCTCTATGAGTTTGGCAGGTATGGCCCTATAATGACAACAGATCTCTACCTTCAAAGCTTTTAAAGCTTAAACAGCTTGAAGATGGTAAAAAAAAAACTTTTAAGATTCCTGCCATGTTTCACCAATACCACACACCTTCACTCGTGGAGGGAGACCCCCCTTCTCCCTTCAAGCTCAGCCTATGAGCTCAAGTAGATGTTGTTAGACAATACAAAGAATTCCACAAAAACACTTCATACAGAGTTGCAGTCCCGGAGATGTAATCCAATGCCATTCTTAGGCTTCATCATGTCCGCGTTGATCAGGGGGGTGGCCAGTGGGACATGTCTCGACACAGCTGGGTTCAAACAGCTCCCTCATTCTCAAAAGCAACGCTTTGTTCACAGATCAATCCAGTCCCTTTTTTCACTGACAAAGCTGCAACGTTTAACAGCAGGATTAAAAGCTCCAAATCCCAGCATTGGCACTTAGCTAAAGCAACACAGGAGGAGAGCAGAACAGTGAGATCTGGTGCTCCACTGCCACGTCTGACCTACTGAGCTCAGAGTTTGAAGGCCCAGGTGGGAACATTAAAAGGGGACTTTGAGTCACACTGACAACTTCAGATGGGCTTCATGTGATCTCACTAAGACCCGAGGTTTGCAACAGTTTCACAGCCTACTGTTTTCAGCACATATAGGCTACAGATGTGCAGAGTGCAGTGCTCATGTGTACGGTTTACAAGCTTCAGGAGCCAGTGCGTTGCACGCGGTGAAGACTGGGAAGTCACAATGTTGCTGAGTGCAAAGTGACAGCTTTCAGTTGAGCTGTCAATGTAAAAACCTAGAAAATAAATTCAATCATTTATGCCACCAACAAGGAGTCACTACACCAGAACATTTTAAAAGCTCTAATCTTATTCATGTTTTAGCTTTTTAATCGTGCATGGTATAATGAGCATAGTGGCTCATTGTGTAGTGGTTTACATATTTATCTAACAAGTGAAGGATCACATGGTGTGATGTGCATGCTTTAAGTTAAAATAGAAAAACTAGGGAAAATCTGTCATGTTTGCGTTTTCTCCTTCCTATTTGTGACAATCTGTCTGAAATGTAATACAGTACTGTGTATAAGTCTTGAGTGACCCCTCATTTCTTTATATTTCGCTAGTAAAATAAGAAATATTTATTGAAACATGTGCAAACATACAGGAAAATATATATATATATATATATAAAAAAAGGCGAAAACAGAGTTTGTACAATTCTAACAAGCTTAAAAGGGAATATTTGGTATGATCACCTTTATTCTTCAACACAGTCTGAACTCTTTTAGGCAGCTTCCTTTTCATTTCTTTAAGTAGTCTTCAGGAATGGCTCTGGAATATTCACCAATAGTGTTCCATTGTGTGTTTGTCTATCCAGGTATGCTTTTACTGTGTTGGGAGCATCCCCACTGTTTCTCTTGTCCTGTCTTACTCCCCTCACACCCAACTGATCAGCAGATGGCTGGTTCTGCTGGAGTTAAAAAGGAGTTTTTCCTTCCCACTGTCACCAAGTGTTTGCTCATAGGCCATCATAGGCCTGATGGTATTTTTCTGTGTTCGTAATTTCATCAATTTTGACAAAATTTCCAACACCACTGGCTGAAATGCAGCTCAAGCCATGACAGAGCCTCCAACGTGTCTTACAGATGGCTTGTACCTTTCTCTCTCCAAACATTCAAATCTGATTTCATGAATCCATCAGACTTGCTGCCACTGAGTTTCAGTCCAGTTCTTGTGTATTTCAGCATACGTCAGCCTTTTCTCCCTGTTTCCCTTTCTTAAGAATGGCTTCTTGACAGCCATCCATCTGCTGAGTCCATTTCTGATGAGGCTTCAGTGAACAGTAGATTTATCAGCTCAAGGGTCAGATGCATCTCTCAGGTCCTGTCTCAGTTTTTTAAAGACATGACTTTTCACTTACTATTCAACTGCTGAAGATAGTTTTCAAGCCTGGGTATTTTATTCGTCCACCTGTCAAGTTTCTTTTTATTTTACGGACACACTGTGTACTATGCCAAAATCTTCAAAGTTTTCTGTTAATATAAGCAGAAAACAAACTGTTGCTCAAGATCACTTTGAAAAAGAATTAGAAGAATGTCTGGCTCCTGGGAAGCAAGATATAAAGAAATAACCATCAAGACTTTTGCACCATACTGTGTGTGTGTGTGTGTGTGTGTGTGTGTGTGTGTGTGTGTGTATACTTGC
>VUQR01000880.1:31284-51401 GCA_015108515.1 Hemichromis elongatus
ATCCATGCTGGGGGAGTGGCAGCAGGTCTGAAGGTGCCGCCGCACTTAATAACAGCACAGATCTCTTTGATTTCCCAACTCTGCTGCAGTCTGACAGTTTGTGCTCCCGCAGGGCGTGGAGATCTCTAGGGTCAGAAAAAAGGTCAATTGGTTCATTTCCATAGCTTCCACTTTTAACATTCTTGGACACGTTGGAAGCAATTCAATCAAAAGTGAACACCGGCTTACATTGTCACACACTCATAAACAAAATAACACACAGAGAAATAAAATATATGAGCGTGTAAAGCTCGTAAATGCTGGGACATATTAGATATAATGGACTTCAAATTTACTTGGCGCATTGTCTTTCTTTCTAAACTGGTCCTTTGGGAAGATGGCAGGCAGCCACAACAACAATTTATGAGTCTATTAAATGTTTAACTTAATTTGACATTTGTGTAGCTGCTTTAACCGGTGGAGAAGTCCACCAAAGTCACACACGCTAGTGTAGTTTAGATTAGATGACAGCATCACACAGTAGCTGCACGTTCGTGATGTGAATGTGCCGTTCCACCACATTGCAAAGGTGCTCCACTGGAGATCTGATGACTGCGGAGGCCGTGTGCGTACAGTAAAATCATTTTCATGTTGAAGAAACCAGTTTGAGACGATCTGAGCTTTTGTGACAGTGACTATGAGAAGAAAAAAGAGCAGTAGTCTTAAAATGTGATGCAAGAAAAACAAGCCTTTCTTGTCTTCATCAACAGATTACCTCACTGCATGAAGTCAAGCTTTCACTTAACTATGTTTGCATTGATACATCACACCGAGCGCGACTGTCTGTTTGGACCGTACGGGCAGAAGGCGCCAAAGTAAAGAGTCCAGCTATGTGTAACGCTTACCGCCTGGTTAAAGAGCAAGTGAGATAGAGGGAGACTGTACTCTCGCTGCCTACCGGTGAAAGTGGAAATGTGCTTTGTTGCCCCTCAGTCAGGCGGAAAATTGCAAACCCATTTGTCATTGTGCGCCAAGATGCAGAGGTCAGTCAATGGGTTCCTTCATGACAAGCTTACGGAATCGAATGTTTTTCCACAGCCTCACCCTTTCACACCTGCACCTCCAGGTAAAATAACAAAACAAGGGGAGAAGGAGAGAAAAGAGGGCTTAAAGCGAGCCACATAAAGACGGGGAAAGAGAAAAACGATACGCAAGAAGAATTTACCGTGAAACCCTGCACGTCTATTGGCCATTTCAGCTCATTTGAACCCAATATATGTTCAGCTCACAGTGGCAGATGAAATGCTGTGCTTTGGCCAACATCCAAATCCGGAGAATACCACTAATTATTCCTGCGTGTGACAACAGAACATTCTTACGGGCTCAGAAAAGATGTTTTTTTGTTTTCCCCTCATTGAGAACAGCAACTGCACGAACTGACAGAACAACAGCAACACTTAAAACTTTTCCACTGCTTGACTGTTTTGTGCACACAGAGGCTCTGAGGCTCTAATTTAAAAACAGAATCAGGTTGATATGTGCCTTTAAAACAAAAAGGTGATTATGCTTTAAATGAGGACCGTGGGGAACTGATATACAGAGATGTCTGTAGAAGAGGAATGGGCAAGTTATTTAATGATCAGATCATAGAATGTTTGTTTGTTTTTTTAGATAAAAGCTAAATAAAGGTAGTGCAAAATATTTGCTTGTTTTACTGTAAAGTGACAGGAAGCAAAGGCCTGCAGCTTTAAGGTTATTTAAAGTTATAAAGTTATATAAAGGACTAAAAGATGAAGATGTAGATTGCAAGCTTAAATGAAAAATATCCCATAACAGCGTAGAGTCTTTTTAGAGTGAGAACACTTCACTTGATCAAGGTGGAGCTCATTTCAACTGTCCCTTACTACTTTTGGATAGACTATATAAAAAACGACTCACATATTTGTAATATTTAATATCGACTTTAAAATTAGTACATTTGCTTGTGAGACGTGATTGCATTTAAACCTTTTTCCACGCTTTTCTGTTTACCTGAATTCTGTTGACCTTTTTCTTGCGATACTGTACAGTTATCCAATACATTTAGGCGTTGGGCTCAGTTTCAGATCTTTTCAGCTTGCATTTTCAAAGCATCATTATTTTAGAGAGGCTTTTGTTTTTGCACACAATTCAATTCCATCTAAAGTTATTATTTCTTTCTACTCATGGTCTGTATAACACATGGGAGTAGTTTCTGGGTGAGAAAAATTAAGCGTTGCTTAGACCATTCTTAATGCACTGTCTCTGAAGGCCACCAAGTGGCGATAGCTGTGGTTGAAAAAAAGACGTGATCCTATAGTAGTCTGTGGGAAAACAGCTTTCTATCTTGACCCCTGTTAACTCTTTGCAGATGTGTTTATGTGCTCTGTCATCCATCTTGGGTCATCCAGATTTTTTAAATCAAGATAGTGACCAGTGACTGTAAAAAAAGGTGGACAAAATGCTCCTCTTCCTCACGCTATACAAAAATTAAGCCTGGATATGGGAGCTGTCATCTTGCAGTTTCAAACAGAATTGTAATTTTGCAATTCTTCTCTCACTGTCAGTGCACATACTCCACACACAGGCGGTGGAGTTTATAACCAGTACTGTCCCCCGACACCAGGGGGCGATTGAGACATTTTGGCCTTACATTAGTGAGGCTGTGAGGTCTTCCAGGTTTTCTACAGTAATTGATGACAAAAAATGAAGTCAAAATGTTCATCCCAAGGCTTCAGACTTCACGAACGATGGGGAGATGTCATTGTAGTTACGTCCATCTCTTATACTGTTTCTACACGAAATCACTTCCTATTTATGTGAGCGTCTCATTTCTCTAGCCTTGCTTTCCGCGGCACATCTAAAGTACTTTCTAACAATCACACAATGCAAAGGCTCAATACTCACACTCTATAATCTCAGTGTCAGCAAAGCTATGGTGATACCAGCAGCAGTTAGCCAACTGATGCTAACTTCAGCATGCTACGATTTTTACCATGTTGACATGCTAGTCTTACAGCACGTTTGCCTTCTTAGTTTCCCTAACACAAAGCAAATGGCAACACTAAATACAAACCACATCTCTAGGTTTATGAGAGAATTACACGAAATTTAGACGTTGATTCGACTGGAACATCCGACGGGGCATGCAAAAATTTCCCTGTAACCCAAAAGCTATTTTACCAATGACGACTGTTATAAAAAACATTTGAAAAACAACTACCATCTAACAAAGAAAGGTCAACAATTGCTCTCCATATTAAGCATTTAAAACCATGACAGCCTAATATTTGTGTAGCACTCTTTGAACTTAGAAACTCATATTCTAAACATGACGTTATCTGGAGATCACGCTGCCAGAAGTACAAAGACAAATGGGCTGCAAAAGAAACTGGGGAGAGAAGAGTTTGGAGGGATTTGCATAGCTTCACTTTAAAGTGTGAAACTTTTTCTGCACTTAGATCAGTTCTTGTCAAGTAATCCTTAAGTTAAACAATTACATTTCATTTTCCTTTCCCTTCTAGAAAAGTGTGTTTAGTGATTGTGAACAGCTTATCTCCTATAACAAGACTGCTCTACAGATAGAGTAAACAGGGCTTTGCCATACAGTACAATAATCTGTAGCTCTTACATAGTTGCATTGTATAAATCACAGGGCTAAACATGAACAAGCCCCGGCGAGTCACTAGGCTCTGAGGGTGCCGCTCGAGTCGCTTGTTGTTTTGGAGAATAGAAAGGAGTGTGAGCCAACACGGAAACCTCTTCATAGAAATCAATTTGAATCAATAGACCTGTAATCTGCTGCATTATAAATGCTACATTCAATCCCTAATTACATCACTTATGCATAGTGTTAAGTGTGTATGATATAAAAGCTGGGGGAAAGTGGATTTGCACAAGTGTTATGGCTGTAACCTCGAATCACATTAAAATGAAACCAGACAGCAGTGTGTGCATCTGTGTGTGTGTGCTCCCTGCTGCTGTGGCTGCTCTCGCTGTGATCTCTGGGAGTGTTAGCGGTGCAAAACGTTGTGGCGAACTTCAAACAGGCGTTGCAGCAGAGCTCAGATCCTCCTCCACAGTAATAACTTTGAGTGCTTCTGGAAGAAGGAAATCCCCTGGCCAGGAAAGACACATCACTCCACTACAGAGGCGACGAGACGGGCGGTTTAACACAGCCAACTCACTGACTCCACCTTTAAACCACAACACACAAGACTAGTGGACGGTGCTAAACCTCGGTTAACTTGGACACAAACTTCTGCACGTCCCAAATACCACCAACTGTAAAACTGAAGGCCATTTTATTTTTGTAAAATAGAAAAAAATGCTTCATATTGGTTTATTGGATAAGCATCAAGTCAAATCAGGTCTGAATTTACACAATCTGAAACCAGACTAGACAGTCTATCTCAGGGAGCTTTACCGTGTGCAGACCATTCAACGATATGTGGATCTATTTGTAGACCTTTCTTCAGATTAGCAAAGCTTTTATAAAGTAACAGAATTTGGATCTTCTAGGATCAACAGATATGACAGACACAATAATATAAGCAAGTAAAACTGCATGAATGATGATGAAAATGACTTTAAAAACTCACGAATGGAATTAAAACATGATTATTTCCCAGCCAGCATGTATGATCAAAACTCCAGTAGTATCTTCAGTATCTTTAGAAGACTCTTTAATGGACCCATATCAATCAAAATCCATCCCAGCATCCTGCTCACAACTGCTGATTTCTCCTGCTTATCACAGATTCACTGTTTAATCTGCAAAGCCTGGAGCTAGCCTTTAGTTTCCCAAAGCCTGCATTTGTTCCAGTATCAGAGGCAACATGAAAAACCAAGAAAGAATCGCAACAGGTGATAAACCACAAAAGTTAAAAGAGACTAAAAGAAGAGAACGCGCTGTTCAAAGATTAAGATTTTGACTATTTTGGAACAATTCTAGTTCAGTGCCGTGTACACTGTGTAATACCTGAGGTGTGAATTCTTCTTTAGACTGAACATGGCAAGTTGCGTGTGCAACAAATATAAGGACTGCAACACCACCAACTGTCCCTTAGCTGGTACATTTTGTGAACATTTCAAATACCAAATTTTTCTTCGCCGAAGATGAAAATTTCGCACATATGCACAACAAACAACACCACAACTCGAGTACGGTAAATGGCCTTAACAAAAATCTGATGCTGTATGCTAAATGCAATATGTTTATGATAAATTAGCAAAAATCTCACTTGTTGCTATCTACATACACAGAAATTCACATTAACTACTTACGTACGTTCACCCAGAAGTTCATCGATTTGAAACAGAACACCAGAGATCAGTGCAGACTGACTCAAACTGATTGCAGTGTGCTGGCAATCTGTTTGAGTTTATAAATTAGACAGCGGTTATGTGAAAAACTGTCTGAGTGTAAGTGCAGTTGGCGATAGGTTGTCATAAGTGACCTGTGCAATCGCCTTGTGATCAAAAGTTGTTTGCTGCAACCCCTGATATTTTTTTCTAATAATATGGAGGTTGCTATTCTATTTTTACTACAGTGCAGCTGAGCTAGCAACTCTGAGAGACATTGGTGCTTTTAGTTTAATGCAAAGATATAGTTTAAGAGGCAAACATATTTCAGTGTATAACTCATATATTCATAGTTCTAGCAGGACCACTTTTTGTAGTCTGGCTCTTTTCTGTGATGTAGATATTGAAAACCAGTAGTGCATGCCAATAGTGACAACTGCAGGTGTGCACCATTCTCTAGTGTCATTTGGGTTGGATGTGCACCTCTTGATTTTTGTAAAGCTCAGTTTATGGTCATCGTATTGGTTTTTGAACATGCATACTGTGGCATCACTGCAACCCCATAATTATTTATACTGTGCTTAAGTGATGACAAACATGCCACCAACGAGAAGAACATTACTGCATCAGTACTGATTTAGTCATCAAAGAAACATGAAGCAATTCATGACGGCAGCAGTGGTGAGCATAAACTAGATGTAAATGGTTGAGGGAATGTGGTAAAATCATAGTCAAAGCATGCAACAATCAATGGTGTGACCTTGAACTACACGTGAAAAGGTGGCGAGAATGCAGAATGTGAATCACAAAACAGAGTGGACATCAAGGACAACTGAGAGGATATCTAAGTCAGGTATGGCGCAAATAACATACAAAATCGGGTGGGTTGCAAAGTAGCTTGCAGAGGCAGCAGTAACTATATCCAGGCTGAAGCAGCTCCAACAGGGTGCCTTAATGTGGGATTTTGCTGATCTGCTAAGAATTGGGTTGGCTGAGCTTGACTCCATGGTCCGCTTGAGCTAACACTGAGCTCAATTGGAGCATTTTATCATGCTAACATGTGCATATGAACTCTAAATGCAAAACCATTACTTTTACTGCAGTCCTTTTCAAACCCTAAACCCCAAATGTCAAACTCAAAGTGACACTACAGTAAAATTCATGCAGGTAGTAAGAGAAATAATAATGGGGACATGCTGTGGTTTAGTCTATAATAAGACCCAAGACTAGTTAGAAAAGCCTTTACAGATCAGTGACTGCTGTAAGTAGAATACAAAGATTTAGCAGTAGCTGGACAGGGAGTGGTTTTGATGAGGTTCTTCTTCCTTGTCCTCCTGCTCATAAGGCATGCATACCTCTCCACGTCCCAGTAACTAATCACCATACAGATCTGGCCAAGAACAGAGCAACCGAACACACAGGAAATATCATATTTAAGCTTTGTAGACCTTCACTTGTGCTTCTCGGGTTCATTTCCCGTGCCTCAACGAAGGAGATATGAACATCGTCTGCTTCAGTAGGCAGACATTAGACTTCAAAGCTTTGGGACTCAGTAGAACAGTTTGGGGAGTTGTTCAAATGTTCCAGTGTTTGAGAGGGGAACCATTTATTTCCTTGCCATTTCCCTATAATGTTTGCTATGCTTGCACTAATAGGCTGGTCCAGCTCCAATTATTCTTTCTGGTTGGCTCTGATCTTTCAATAACCCAGGTGTGTTTTTATTGGATTCAGAGTTATCAGTGAGGTGATCAAAAACCTGCTGCCAGCGAGGCAGGTCATCCTCTCTATATTATTGAAATGTGAAAAAAAAATAGTTGGGCAGAAGATAGACAATATGTGGCTTCATTATGAAAGAAAGCCAATTTGTGTCATATTTGAGTATTCAAATGTAGAATTTGACACTTTTCTTTTTCGGTGTTGGTTTCAATTATTTGAAAAAAATAACTCAGTTTGTCTCTAAAAGAAACAAGCCAGGAAAAGCACTATCTTCTATCGGCAGGATCAAAGCACTTCCTTGCGCACATTAGGAAAATACTGGGGACTCATTTCAAGCGCTCAAAGTGCCACATAGATGCTTAGCCACACATTCCCCCTGTCAGAGTCAAACAAAGACAGTTTTCTTGTGAAGAGAAAGGCATGCTATTTCCCCAACATGCCTCACCCACAGCGACCAATCACCGTAGCAGTTACAATCCCGGGCCCTGAAGGAAGACAGGTAAGGGTTTATGTTGTCATTGGTGGATGTTTTACAATCGGGTGTAATACATCTCACAGTTAATGTTTATTTTCACAGAGACCACCTCGTTCCTTTGGTCTGACCCACAAGGATGCTGCGCGAGATCAGGACAGAACTGATTGGAGTATACTTGAATGTCTGGAGAGTGGCTGACATTATAAATTTGTTCAGGTTTGGCACTGGGCTTGTCATTCTGTCATTCGACTTGTCAAATTGGAAACCGTTCAGCAGCACATGCTTTTTTAAAACTTGAAATCAAATGCAAAAAAATTGCATTTGGCATTTGCAGAAGATTCCAATGGGGAAAAATGGCGACGCCGTATTAGGGAGGCAAACTACATCTAACCAGTTAGGGTAAAGAAAATAGGTTTTTGAAACAAACTGGCCCAAGCAAAAGTATTTATTTTCTTCAAAAAAGAAAGGTGCTGGGAGATACTAGTGTGAAAATGATACTATTGGTGCTTAAAAAAAAAGGAATCACTGTGACAGAAAATTATTGCTGCTTTCAACAGATAAAGTTAGCAAAATTTAGACGAAATGCTTTTTCTAAGGGGTGGAAAATATTGAGCTTAAATCTGCTGTCCTGGCACTGCAGTTCGAGACCTCAGTCCAAAACACAAGTCAGGGCCTTGTGAAATTTAGATGTAGTCTCACAGAGTATCAGATCAGTAATAAAACATCACTGTTAGTCTCGGCTTCTGAGCTTCCCACAAACATGAAGAATGTGGTTCTCACGGAGAGGACAGCAGGGGACACAATGAAGTAGATAATTATGAGAAGAGGCCGGAGAACACTTTCATGCTGATTTAAAGCCATCTTTTACCTCTGAAAGGCAGTGACATGCAAAAGTATTGTCTATTCGCCTCACTGTGATGTTGTGGGCAGAAAAGAAGAGAAGAAAAAGCTGATGACAGGGTACTTTCATGTTACTTATCGTGGCACCTTATCAGAGTGATCTAGATGGGCTAGACAAAGTACCACCAGGTCCCGTAGCTCTGAGCAGAATTTCATCTGTCCCATCACATCGCCCTGCCTTTACTCCTCAGGGAAGATGAGAGCTTGGTGGTCCACGCATTTAGACCACAGTGAAAAAAGAGGAGGGAGCCTGAATGACAGATAAGTCTAGTCTCAAGAGGAGGCAGCTGTGTTTTATGAAGAACTTAGAAAGAGGGAGCTGGATGAAAAGAGACAAAGAAAAGCTCCGATAAACTACACACACGGTCTCACGCAACACTTCTCAAGAGGAGATAGCGTGCTCATCTCTTAAAAGTTTCTCGAGCTTTCAGAGTGTATGTTTGAGTATGTTTGAGGATGGGGATCAATGGCACTCGAGAAGAAAACGTCACCACCAAAAATAAACACTGGGAGAGGCAAACTAATGCTTATTTATCAGTGCCGGAGAATCTCTGATTGTGACGTAGAACAAGCATAGCAGCTTTGATCCGCAGTACATTGTGTCGCCGCTCTCAGGCCTTCAGAGTGTGCTATGATAATGTTCCCAGATGTCACCAGATGTGTATCACACACACAGAGTCAGGGAGACTGTAACGGGAGCGACAGTGGAGCTTGAAGTAGTTAGGAGAGTTAACAGCACTGACACAAGAAAGCCATGCAAATCCTAAGATGTCAAAAATGAATCAGAAACACTTAACAGATTTAAGCTAACTAACTAGCCAACTCCTGCTAACATGCTCAGAAAGACAATTTGGATAAATGTGTTTACTGCATTAGTTTGGATTAGCATCAGCATGCTAATGTTTGCTACTTGGCACTAAACACAAAGTCCCAGTCAAGCTAATGATTGTGGTCATAAACAGACCTGATGATGGTTCCAGATAACACTGCAAATGTAATGCACTGTTGCTAGTTTGGCTACTAGTCAAGCTAGGTGCAGCATTTGCTCTATATATCTACAAACAGTGATATAAAAGGTTTCTGCAAATAACCTGGCCAATCACCAGATCAAGATCATCTGCTCATATACCTCCGGACCATTTGAGGGTCTCCTCTAGAAATCTGTACTCTCATTCTCACTCCTCACCTGATCCACAACCTTGAGCTTTGGAAACTGTGGATTCTCCAACTAAAAAGCGCTCACTTGCAACCAGAGACACAGCGCTGATTACTCGTGGTGATCCTTCTCATGAAATTCAGGTCAGTTTGAAGCAAACTTGTGCTTTCGTGAACACGTTTGGGGACCATGGTGAATTGCAGAGTACACAGTGTGTGCTGCATGAATAGGACTGCCAGGGAACCATCTAAAAGTAGCAGGTATCCTGAAGACCAACTGGACATGCTGGAAAAGCTGATGTGAATTTGAGATCGGTCAGATTTAAATCAGGTTCCAATAAATGTTCAACCTTCTTTGTGGTCATCATATTTCAACCCTCCTGACCACTTTCTGAAAGACTGAAACTAACTTGGCAGCACATTGTGACCCAACACCTTAGTAAGAAGTTGTATTTTTTTCCTCCCCTTTTTTTATACACCAAGCATCACTGCTCTCTGGTCACTTACTGATTAGCATGACTGCACTAGACCCCTCACAAATGACTACCAGCTAAGTTAAGAGTGTAGGTATTTGGCAGTCAAGATATATAATTTCCTCCTTTCCGTTGCTCTGGTGCTTGTTCCTGCATGGAGCCGCAGTGGGAAACCCCAGATCCCCAAGACAGAGCACACTCTGCTCACCTACATCAGTTCTGCCAGGTGTCATCTTGTGAAAGTGCAATAAAAAAGCATTTTTTCCACGCTTGTAATGCATGAGTAATTCAATAAAGGACTAGAATGCTGTCTTGATTAGTTTGTTCATTCTTAGAAAAAGAGGCAACCTCTTTTCCTGAAAGAACATCAGGCTTGTATTTATAGATTTGTCGCAGCGTGGTAAATTTGGAACACTGTGCACTTAGGTGTCAGTCACCTTTTATCAAACCTCCCTATTAAAGCTATCCACTGTTTGCTGTCAAATATAGCGCAGCCACTATAAATTGAGGCAATACAAAGTCAAACACAGTTGCAATAAAGACTAATTTTATTTCAACTGTGGCTAATTTTAGAGCTTTCCTACTATGCTTTTTATTGTTCATAAACTCTGGCTTCAGACGCTGCCGTCTCCAGCAGCAGAGGTGGAATTCTTACATTGTCGAGATAAGGACAGAGTGCTCTATTTGTCAGTGCATGGGGCCCCTTAAGGTCCCAGAGAATCTGATGTCCACACACTCTTTCGCCTGCACTCTGACATTTTCTCAGCAGTATGAGGTTACATACAAGAAAAAGACATCTGCATCATCAAGCCCGCTTTTTGTCCGAACAAAACGGCCTCTCACTCCTGTTTCTGCAGACGTTGGCCGATGGAAAATGTCAAAAGTTCCCAAATGTTTCCCTGCAAAACAAAGTATTCCGTAAATAAGAATGGACAGGAGCTAGTATTTTTAGATGACCTATGTATCAGTGGCTATTTTTATCTGCAGCTTCTGTTTGGTACGCTGACCTCTGACCTGTTGGGCTCTTGCTGAATTTTAGAAAGGGGCAAAGAGCACTAAGCACACTGAAGTACATCCCTGGGATTACAAGCATTGCAGGGTGAGAGTTTGTAACCTGTAGTGGCTGCAGGCAAGCAGGGTCACAGCCCACCCATGGGTGGGGGTGGAGGGGGCGGACAGGGTCACGCAAGCTAAGGAGGATGCATGTTCCCAGACAGAAAATGGAGCGCTCCAGAGCTCAAACACAAAACACACGAAAATGCTGGAAAACAGGCGGGAGAGACTCGACTAAAAACCCGAAGTTTAAAGAAATGGCTTTGCTGGGTGAAAAGTTTAAGATAAATGTGATGAATGCAGCACTGTGATGACGCCAACAGAGATGCATTTCAGGTCAGAACATGCTGACAATTAACTGCGCTTTGAATCTCAAGATATCTCTAAGCAGCACTGGGAAGATTACAATTTGGACCGTGCAAGCAACGCGAATGACAATATGCTTTGGCATACTCGATTGCAAAGGGGTCCCCCGGGAAGAAAAGGTTATAGGATCTCTGAAAAGACAGCCATTGTTCATCATCTACAGCAAAATGACTTTGTAAAATTGAGAGGAAGAAAGGCAAGCCACTGGACCAATGTGATAGCAGTCTCTGAAAGTGGAGAGCACTGATGCATGAGTGGAAAGCGCCTTATGTCAAATATAATTGCCCTGCTCTGAAAAACAAGCTAGCAACGTCTGATTCAATATCCTCTCGTTTGGCTCAGGTTACTTCCTGTCTGCTTAAAGCATGTTTGTCGTGACAATGGAGCTCCCATCAAGATGGTGGGATGTTCAGTCTTTGTCCGCCAAAGAGCTAAATCTGTTACTTTGTCTATCAAGTAAAAGGATTTATTTTGATCCAGCGTAGTTTCGAATCTTAAAGTAACAGTTGCACATTTTGGGAAATAAGATTCTCACTTACTTGCTGAGAGTCGGGTTAACAACCATGTGTGTCTCTACGGGCTACAGACATTTGCTGGTTTGCTTCTGTAGAAAATAACAGTTTGTCCAAGGGTAACAAAATCTGCATCCCAGTATTTCCAGCAATTTTTCAAGTTATTCCATTTTATTTTTTTTTAAACATAATCTTTATCTCAAAGATAGGCCTTCAAATTTGGCTTT
Source organism: Hemichromis elongatus (assembly GCA_015108515.1). Taxonomy (NCBI): domain Eukaryota; kingdom Metazoa; phylum Chordata; class Actinopteri; order Cichliformes; family Cichlidae; genus Hemichromis; species Hemichromis elongatus. Next base: position 43,463 of record VUQR01000880.1, read on the forward strand.
TGGGTCGTTTCCACCTTGTCTGTTCAGGGGTTTGTTTGTTTTTTTCTTTTACGTGATCATAGATAGTTGGGTAGACCTGAGGGGTATAGTGAGAAGCAAGATTAACGGATTAGCCTGATATCTCAAGCTTAAAGTCAGAGTTTCCTGTGTTATGAAAGGGGGTCTCTTTTTACCTGGTTAAATCACCATGGTAACTGGTGTAGAACACATAACCTGGTTTAAAATCGTCTCATATTGCCACATTTTCATCGACTCTCTTGCGTACACCATGTTTCAAGCACAGTATAGGTTTTCTGTTGGGTTTACATGTTTTATACGAAACATATATGTAATGTAGATTTACTCCATACCTGAATAGCACTACACAGTTAAGTGCAAACTGTGCATTGCATTGTCACAAGAATGTGCATGTATTATTTAGAAAATGTATACATTTTTCTCTTCTTATATTATTAGTTTATATTTAGCTTTTTTTCCACTTAGCTGGAATAATTGCAGCAACTGGCACACAAAACAAACACATCAAGAATACCTGATCAATCAGTAAAATTAATTTTACTTTCATCTGCCAACAAGCTTAAAGGGATTTCCACATCTCCTTTAATAGTCTATGAGATGGTAAGCTTTAATGTTTAAATGTATCCAGTTTTAAGTTTCAGAACTTGCAGCCATCACTTTGTAAATAAACAGCAGGACTGAGAGCCAACTCAACAATAAAATACTAAAAAAAATTAATTAAAAATTGTATTTTACCACACTAAATCACCAGACATCACTATCCAGTATTGCCACTGACTGGAGTAGGTGACACTCATAGGGATCATTTGCTGTGGAAGGATTTGTCAAGCCACGTTAAGCAAAAGACAGCCTGGCTGTGTTTAACTTAATACAACCCTCTAAGGAATTTTTAGCTGATGCCAGCACTAGCTAGATTTGATTTTTTTTAAAAGAAGCATTCATATATAAAAGTAATAATAAATGGGATGCTAACTTTGATTTAGAAAGACAATGTAAACATTAAATAGACTTTTACAGGAAACTGAGTAGCTGACTCTAAAGTCGGTCCTTTAAAATTAATTACTGAAGAAAATAGAAACACACACACTGAGCTCTGTGCCTTATTACAGGCTTAAGATTTTGCAAGAAGGGTATGTATTAAAAATGAATAAATATCCTTTTCGCAGTTGGTTGGAAGAAGAAAATAAAGTAGAGCAGTCAGAACTGTTTTTGTATCAGGCTGTCAACATATTTCTTATAAATTTGGGCATTTTAACATTTTGTGTGTGTGTGTGTGTGGACGGGTATAAATATCTTCATGGGGACCAAAAAATGGAAGTTTACTATGCTCGTGGGGACCGACAGCCCTTGTGGGGACCAAAATCCCAGTCTCCACAAGTTTGAAGGCATTTTTGAGACTCAAAATGTGGTTTTAGTGTCAGGGTTAAAATTAGGTTAAGGGTAAGGGGCTAGGGAAAGCATTATGTCAATGAGATGTCCCCACAAGTTATGAAAACCCAACATGTGTGTGTTTGTGTGTGTGTCTGATCTGGAATGTAAGGGTGTGGTCAGATGAGAGTGATGGGAGTGATCTTGGAAGGAAAAAACACTAAATCCTGATTGTGGCATGAACTTTTTCAGTTGAGCCAAAAAAAAAAAAAAAACACAGAAAACCACCCAAATGCAGAAAAACTCTGACATGAAATTATAATAAATGCAAACAAAATAATGAATGTAATTAAATTTTTTAATACTATTAAGTCTATTTTCTTATCTTTACAAACAAAATGTTGTCCAAATGTGGAGCTGTGTCTTATTTTTCATATAACAGCTGATTCGGTGAGGTTTAATCACAATACTAATTTTACTTTCTGTTGTAAATGGGGAGATTTCTACACACACAAAGGTTAGTTGTGCTTTTCACACACTTCTGTGCTGTGCCCAAATATTTTACATATACATCCTTTCATTAAGCAATTATAATAGAAGACAGTGCGTTTTCACTGCTATGCAGATGATATTCAGTTATATCTATCTATGAAGCCAGATGATACAAACCAAATAACTAAACTACAGGCAAACCATAAAGACACAAAAGCCTGAATGTCCCATCATTTTCTTCCCCTAAATTCAGATGAAATTGAGATTTTTGTACTCAGCTCTAAAAATCTTAGAACAATGACACGTACCCAAATACTTACTATGGACATTATTACCTTGGTCAACAATAACACTGTGAGAAATCTTGGAGTCAATTTTTTTTTATCAAGAAATGTCCTTCAATGGGTGTGTTAAACAAATATATACGCTGTTATCATGTCACAACTGTACCATTCTAAGGCTATATTATTGGACTGTTATAGACGTTTCCTCTGTTTTAAGATTAGCTTTAAAACTTTCTTTTTTGATAAATCTTATAGTTATTGTTACATAAGGTAACCCTAAATCATCACTTAGTTACGCTATTATAGGCTCCTCTCACCTCCTCTAACCCCCCCCCCCGGGTATTTATATGCCACTATTACAAACCATTACATTACGTCCTTCTCTCTCCCATGTTTTACTTTCTATCTCCTTATGCGGTCCTTTTTTCTCTAGCCTTTTCTCTCACCCCCAGCTTCAGGATGTTGTGATGCCTCCTGAATTCTCCTGGACGTTTTCTCCTTTTTAAAGGGAGTTCTTCCTTCCCACTTTCATCAAGTGCTTGCCCTTGGGGACCTCATCTGATTGTTGGCGTTCGGTCTTTACCTTATAGTATAAACTACTTTGGGACGATACTGCTGTGAATTGGTGCTATATAAATAAAAATGATTTGAACTGAATTAAATTGAATTGAATTCATCTAGAGATCTGCAACATATTTGCAGTAATATCACGGTTTAATCGACATAAACTACTGAAAGTGTTATCTGCATCATCTCACTAGCTTATTTATTAATTATTTATTCCATTAATAGTGTTAATTTACCAATTCCAATGTTTTTTCTGTTATACATGAAACTGTAAGTCAAATCTGTTGCAAAATAATGCAGTTATTATTTATCATCACTACGTATCATAGGAGTGACACTTTTTTGCCACAAATTAAACAAAAAAGCAAAGCAGTTCTTTTATAATTCCCTCCTTCATGTTTGCAAATGCACAGTGTTTAATTGGGAAAGAAAGTTGGAGGAGGTAGGTGTCTCCCAAGGACACGTGTCACACTTCGTCCTGCTTTGGTTTCCAGTCCTGAGTTGCTGGCTCGGTGCTGAGATGTCTGCAGTGGCCCTTCTCATGGCTTTTCTTCTGCCCCTTGCTGCTGGCCTGGAAGCATGTCCAGCTGTCCCATCATTCTGTCAGCGCCGCTGTCTCCCTCAGCCCCAGATTAAAAACGCTAAAGGGGGCCGCCAGGAAAAGTGGCTTGCCCTCATCTCTCAGGACTTATGTCAAAAATGTTTCAGTCCTCAGGTAATTTGCTACAGTCTGGGATCCTTTCACTATTTACATCAAAGACCTTTGCAAAAAGAGGGAAAGAGAAAGAAATGAAAGGGAGGAAAAAATGATATTTAGTTGTGAGTAGTGACAGATCTACATTCTTGAGTATTGACATGTGATCTTAGTGAGGAGTCCTCCTCTCTGTGTGGATGCTGATGGAGTCTAGAGCAGTCCTTCAATCTGACTGATAAAATAAGTGGGTCCATGGACTGTCTTCCAAAGCAGAGCTTAGTCAAACAAATTGACTCAACTCCAAAAGAATGCACAGTCAGTCCTACACAAATAGACAGCACACCAGACACCAGAGGTTCAGAAAATCACAAACAGTTACTCCAGAGAGCAGTTCCTCATCTGTTTTTCTCACATTCGACAGATTCCAAAATATTAAGGGCAAAATGTGCATAATGTGCTGTCTGGATTTTTCCTCTGCATACTTTTTCAGGCAATTTCATCATGTTGCCAAAATATAGGGAGGAGCACTGAATCAGTCTGAAATGGCCTTGGAGAGGTGCACAAGTTTTCTGTATTTAAATGTAAGCTGATTCTCCCTCCTGTGGAAGATCATTTTCTGCTTTTGGACCAACAAACTGGTTAAGACCTGTGAAATGAGGGAGAGAAATCAGAACTGTTCAGTATCTGAAGGTGTATTTGTGTTTTATTCGTTTAGTTTTAATGACAAATACCCAAAGGAAACAATGGCAGGACTAAAAAAAAAAGAAATGATCTTTTTGGGGCAACGTGATGTGGTGCGTAGCACTGGCACCCCACAGCAAGAAAATCCAGGGTTCGACTCTAATCTTGGGCCTTTTTCCCCGTGTCTGTGAGGGATCGCTCAGGTTTCCTCCAGAGTCCAAAGACATGTATGAGTTTAGGTTAATTAGTGATTCTAAATTGGCCGTAGGTGTGATTAGTGATCTGTTTCTTTGTGTTAGCCCTGAGACAGACTGGCAGCTGGGATAGCCGGGAATTTTAATCTATTGAGCATTTTACACAAGTTATAACAGGCAGTTCAACACATGGTTTTTAGCTTAGTTTTCATCTGGCCAGAGGTCCAATGGGCTCAGGTCATAGTGAGGCGTCCGTCATCCATCCAAGACACGCTACTTCTTCCAGAGTACTGGTTAGATTTTTCATAATCTTACACTTTGTAATTTGTAATTGTCCTGATTTTTTACATAGCAAAAGAAAGTCATAAAAAAGCACCCTTTCTCTCATCCTTTCAGTTTCCCAAGAAACTGCAGCTGCTGTGAGTGAAATCACAGTCATAAACCTACACTCCCACAAAAGATGTAACTGAAGTCATTTCAGAAGTGCATTCTTTGTAATGACAAGTAGGGGGCGACTTTGAAAATTATGAACTCATTTAGAGTAAAATGGACAGTAAACCATTGCCTACCTTGTGACTGGCAAGTCATTAAACTATGAGTGTGCACAAAACTGTCAGTTATATCCTATTGCTGGTTGCTTTCAGGATCCGTGTGGTTTTTCTAATACCACTAATGTTTTAAGTGTTGTGATGCCATATGCCAGCTTGATCTCTCAGATGGCCCAAATCTGGAAATAATCAGTAGAATACCTCTTTTTGTATTTCTTGTTCTTTTCAATGTGGACGCCCCCGTGTGGTCAGAGACTAAATGACCACAAATGACCTTTTTAAATGGGTAATTCGAATTTCACTTAAACACCAGAGATACTATACTAGTATGACAGTTTCAACATACTGAATAGAATTAGATTTGTCAGTTCTACACTTTAAGTGGCGTGTCACGCAGAGCAATTAAATATTTAAAAAGTATTGGGCTGGGTGTTTGTGTGTTGAGCTCTAACCAAAATCAAAAAATAACCTTAAATTTATGTTTTTTGTTGTTTTGTTTGTTTTTATTTTGTTTTTTAACATATATTATGTTGATGACCTGGTTATAAAACCCACAGCACATATTGGGTACTGACTGTCGATCAACAAAACATCAAATGTCAAAACCAAAACTTTGATAAACCATTGTAAATCTCTCCAGGTTGACATATACAAGAGCTGCTGAGTCAGACTAAATCTGTGATGTTTGTCACCCTCGGTCATGAAAAGATGTTTTCTGGATGTCTCTCCTTCTGGCAGACATTCATAAAGAGCACCTGCGTTGTGGAACTGCTGGGCTAAGTACAGTGTGCATACTGTGTAGTGTACATACTGCACTTTCAACACATACAAGTGTGCACATGTGTGATGGAAGTGTTTGACACCAGTCCCGTCTCAGCATTTGGACTTTTGAAACGCACCAACATGAAGGAATTTGCAGATTCTCTGCAGGCCGAGACAAACCTGTGACATCTTCACAGCACAACATCTCGAGCTTTCTACAAATCAGGAATGCAACCTGGCAGAAAAAAAAACAGTGATTAAAGAGGGTAACAGGATCAGCTGTAATCAGCTTGTCCTGAGAAAATGCCAGAGAGTTTTTATCCTTTGTCAGGTCAATCCAAGAGGTGATTTCTTTTCCTATTAATTATGTGCCGTGCCGCAAAAAAAGGAAGAAAAAAAAATCATCTTCTCCGACATGAGCAACTGTCTCTGCTTTCTTTACAGAATTATCAAAACAGGCAGTGTGGGGAATCAGCCTATACAGTGATGTGCGTGCCCTCTCATTTCTCTGACAAAGAACAATGGCTACCTCATAACTCCAGAGTTTCTTCAGAAGTGGGGGGGATAACGATTATCCAAAGACATGTTCTCTCATGTGACAAATTCTGTTTTCTCAGGCCAAATCCTTTGGAGCCTCTCTGCTGAAAATATTCAGAGCTTGTAATAGAGATTTAATCAGCAGATAAGGAGTGGGCTGAGCACTGAGAGACGGAAAGAGAGAAGAGTGATGATCGTGCATCTCGAGCTTATCGCTGATGGAATAGCTCAATGACATCCTCTATTTAGCCCGAATGTCAGCCGCCTTTTATAACACTCACTAGAAGAGGTCACGGAAGAATCCGGATCACCTTCTCTGCCACACAGGTGTACGCTGTGTCAATGCTGCCCTCTTTTGATCATGTAAGGAATATCATCAAACCAGCTCAGCTTTATTACCCTTTCACTCTTACATCCTGGAAACTACATGTGTCCACTTAAAGCCTACGACTGGCTGATTAATGTAAAAAAAAAAAAAAAGAGAAACCTTCGAGTTAATGCACATTTTGAAAATTTTATGTATCCTAACTTCAAACATTGAATCAGACAGATGTTAAAAAGTGATCGGTCATCATGTCAGTGTTGACGTTACTTCATTTAGAGGCTCTTACTCATTGGCCTCTCACACTGCCATGTGCAAAGGCAGGGTTTAGATCATAAGCCGGTGAAAAAAGAATTCAATAAAAGATTCATTTCATTAACACAAACATATTTTTTCAGGTGGGATGCTAAAAGGCATCCATTAATATTGTTTCTAAGGCACACGGGACTGGACAGTTAATATCAATTAAGCTGCTGTGTGAATGCAAATTCGAAAGTGTAGTCAAAAGCAGATAAATTCTTCCATTTACCTCACACAGTCTTTAGTGATGATAGCATGGTGTGGTGTGAAGGTTGTGTATATATGCCCTGGGTCAATGGTTTTCAAACTTTGGGGTGGATGCACTTGTTGGGGCATTACAGGGTGAAGCATGAACATTTTTTTGGCATCTAGGTTTGTTTGAGAACCAGTGGAATAAACTATGCCTTTCGTTGTCTGTGAAGGTTCTCAGTCATCCAGGTCATCGTAGTCTAAGGAGCTGTAAGGAAAAGGCGTCTGGACTTCTTTAGGTTGCTTCAAGCAACCTAAAGAAGTCCAGACGCCTTTTCCTTACAGCTCCTTAGACTATGCCTTTAGTTGTTGACACCTAACAATTACATATAATGTTGCCATATATGATAACATGACATTAAGATACATTTTTAGCCAGAGGAGCTGCTTCTGATACTGTCCCAAAGCAGCTGGAATCCAACTGAAATTTTGAGGCCTAATATTTGCAAAAGACACATTAAATATTAATTATCACTGATAAAAATCCAGAGCTACACTGTCGATGAACTGCCCCGTGTTTCTTGGGCAAACTTGGGCATACACACCTCCAGATGTTGCAACAGCCTACCTTAGTTGTTGCTTTACTGCTGTGACTTGTCAAAATGTACATTAAAAAATTATTTTCAGGCTCTTTTAGTGAGATTATAAACAAGATTTGATTTGGTATGTCACCACTCAACATGAAGTATTTTAAGGCTGCCTCAGAAAATTGTCCTGCACCTCTCAACAAACTCAGAACAATAAAATCAAATGCTAATTGTCAAGTCTGTTGTGGAGACAGTTGGCCGTTAAGTTTCAACGAGCTGAGACACTCAAATCCTGAATGGCCCAATTTACTTGAATTTAACCTATTAGCATTTTAAAGAAAAACAAATTTAGTATCTGTTGCATGGTTGTTGGGGGGGGGGGGGGGCCCCTTAAAG
>VUQR01000882.1:0-14370 GCA_015108515.1 Hemichromis elongatus
TATATATATATATATATATATATATATATACATATATATATATACATATATATATATATATATATACATATATTTTATTTTATTTTTTGTCTACTTATTTTGTTGGTTGTTTTTGTTTTTTCTCTTGCCCTTTATCCCCATCCCTCTTCTTCCTCTTGTTTTTCGTTCCTTCTTTCTTTCTCCCCTTTTTTTTCCCCAAACAAGTCTGTCCTGTATTTAGCAAGTGAAAATAAAATAAAATAAAAAATAAAAAGTAAATCAAATGGACCACTACGGCAAGGCTGGGATGGTCCATTTGGTAGAGTAAATCCGTTGAGCATCTTTTTCGCCTTTAGACAACAATTCTAAAGGAAAAAGAACCAAACGGGACAGGCCAAAAAAAACAAAAAAAAAAAAAAACAAAAAACTTTTGCACAGTACTGTATATATGATTTAATTTCTGGTTGGCTCACAGGTTTCTAAACCTAATTGACGAGTGTGTCACCCCTCTGAACCACCTCTTTTTACAGGTGTCATGTTGTCTTCATTGTGTGTTCACTTGTTTCCTTCTTTCCTTTTATCTCTCTTGTCTTCTAGCCATACTCATGGGCTTTTTCCTCTTCCAAAACAATGCAGGATTCTAAAATAGAAAAAATGTTGCGTAAAGAGTCAACTGAAAATGTTCGTTTATTCTTTTCCTTACCAGATTTTTTTCAACCCTCTTTGTCATAACTGATGTTTTTCTGCAGCTATTACGTGGAAAAGAAGAGCCGGCGAGGGAAGACACCGGTGAGCCGCCGTAGTAATGGCAGCACCTCTTTGATTACTGCGGCTGGTGGGGACCTGTTCATTGTGACCGTTGCCATGATTGCTGAGAAACTGCGACAGGCAAAGCAAAACGAAGACAGTGGGGCTCATGAGATGAATCGATACATGGCGGTTTACTTTGACTATTCTACAGAAAGCGACATCCCCACTATGCTGAATCTGGCTACTAGGTAGATGCAGGAACCATGAAGTACAAACTTAAATACAAAACATAAATACTTGATAAATTGTCTAATAAATTATTTTATTTCCTGTTTAGGTTCAAGCTGATGGACCAGCTGCCTCAGCTCTTCAGTCGGCTCCATTCGAGTCAGTCCAGTCTGACTGATCGTGAGCAGCAGCCTCTTAACGTTTCCCGGAGAAACTATTTCAGAAGCAAGTCCGGACGCTCGCTCTACGTTTCCATCTGCAACATGCACCAGCACATCAGCCAGAACCCCAACTGGTTTGAAAAGCAGCTCAGTCCGGCATCCTCTACCTCCCCTGACTCCTCCTCCAAACATCCATCTCTTGCTGCTGTCCAGGCTCCGAGCCTTCCGCCAAAACCTTCCTGCTCCTCGTCATCTCAGGCTGAACAGAGGTTTGACTCTGGCTTGTTGCTGAATGAGGTGGTGGTGCGAATGCCATCACTGGAGTGTGGGGATGGCGTGACAAGGAGGAACGTACTCCAGCTGGCCTCTGGGTCCAGCCCTGATCCCAACCTTGGCCCGAGTCCCAGTTCCACCCCTGACCCCTGTCCCAGTCCTGGTATCTGTCCCAGTCCAGACCTGCCAGACCCTTCTCTGTTCATGCTAGATCCGAATTCAAGGTAAAAGAAAGTGTGCTACACCTCATTTTTGTTTGCTTTTAATCTCACTGATATATCAGCAGGTATCATAAAACTATGATTTATTATGATTGCTGATGCTTTGTATCTCTTACAGGTCAGCTTCTGGAATATCTGGACTGTTATCTGAAGACTCTTCTTCCTCCTTGTCCTCTTCTGGTCCTTCCATCCTCCAGGATGGAGTTTCCCCTGGTCAGGGACAAGCTGATGAAGGCCGTCCCACTGTTCCAGAGGTCCCCCCTCCTTGTGATTCAGGCATCTATGATTCATCTGTTCCTTCATCAGAGCTTTCTATTCCCTTAATGGATGGACTGTCACATGACCAGGCCGACTCCTCCTCCCTGGCTGAGAGTGAATCGTCTTTCTATGGTCTGAGTAAGGCCTCAACCTCACCAAGTGTTTTATAAAATATAACTTTGCTGTTTGTTCTGTAGAAAAAGCAACATTTTAAATAACATGCATGTGCCAAGTTTCCCTGACTAACATCCTCGTGTGACTTTGGGACAAAGGTAAATGATTCTTAAATGAAGATGATCATGGTGCTCAAACTTGGCTATGTGTCTTTCAGGTGATGAAGAGGCACCCGCTGCCACATTGCTCAGCTGCAGCGCTGCCACGGTGTGCAAAGCCGAGCTGCACCACCATCATTACCTTGAGCAAAATGACGCTGTTCTCACACCTGTGGCATCATTGTAGGGGTATGCCTTCAACCAATCAAAAGAAGGCTAGCTCTGTGATGTCATCGTGTAAATCAATGTGCCAGCTTGGTCCAAAAAGTTGTCTTTGTGAAGAAGGTGAAGCTGGAAGAACCAGAGTGGGACACAAACTAAGTTCTGGAATACTGATCTGTCATAACTATGTTAACCACTGAGTTCTAGAACACTATTCCATGGTAACAATGGTAACCACTATGTTGTGAAACACTTGACCATAGTGACCATAGTAACCTTTGAAATCTAGAATGTTGATAAATAGCTATGATAACTATGGAACCACTGAATTCTATAACAGTATTCTTTTGTAACTATGGTAGCCACTTGTGTTCTAGAGCGCTATTTCCTGGTAATTGTGCTAATCACTGATTGCGAGAACACTTTTGGTAATTGCAGTTCCTTTTTTTCCCTTTTTTTTTCTTTCTTGTCCACTGGAGGATTTTTGAAGGACTAGAACTCCAGATGTTGGCAGAGCTGACCGTTTCAAACCAAAGATGGCCTCGGGCCACTGTATCCTGACTGTCAGACAGAAATGTATGACTTGATGTCCGGTACCAAAACATGATGCTGTAACAAACCAGCTGTGTCAGTACTTTTTGATGTGAAAATGCAAGATAAAGCAGAACCTGATCAAAGAGTTTACTTGCTGCCCAGGACTTTCAAAGCAGTTCTTACTTAAAGCTGCTGAATGTATAAACACCTTAAAGACATCAGTAGGCACTTTTGGACCACACACTTCCAGGAAACTCTCTCAGAGTAACTGCTCCAGAGAACTGCATACTATCAAGGACATACTTTTTTTTTTCTTTTTCTGTTTGCATTCACACCTTTGGTAAAAACACTAACTTGAAGTTTGACCCACCTGGCTGTTGGCATAGCAACAACTATCAAAATTACATAATGGAGAACACGGTGGTTGAAGCTGTTTGTTTGTTTGGTGACTTTGTTCATAAGAGCGATAGCGTTAGAAAGGGTACAGATATAGACTTTGCATAGGGAAGCACCAATTCTGGGCTTTTACAGCAACCACAACTCTCATTGCTCCAGATAACCAAACAAATCTTCCCTATTCTGTGGCTAAACATGTTACCAAGTAAACCAAAACAGTTCAGATCTCCTTTGGTTGTGGTGATTCTTGTAATTCTGTTTCAGTCTCTTTGTTTTCTCTCTGTTTTGCTTATTGGTGTAGCAAGTCGAAAGGAAGCGCTAGCAAAGAGTTCACATTTCATCTGTCACATGCAAGCTGGACTTAATAGATGCTTTATTTGTCTACTGTCTTTCATTTGTAGTATTCTCTGTCTTACATAAGTAATGTTTACGTTCCTATTTTATCATGGTGATTGCATTACTGAGAAGGTTATTCTTGTGCTTTAGAGTGAAAAACGGTCCTTTGCACTTTTAGCTTTATGCAAAAATACAAAAAAGGGAGGGACTGCTCCGATTAATTTCTAATATTATTTTGTATTATCATGATATAAGACCAAATACTGAAAAAACTTACACTATAAGATAAAGAACCCGATGAAGCTTGTAACAAAGTAACATGACCACGATTATCTGATCATAAAATCGAATATTTTGTTTAAAGAAATAAAATAAATAATAGTAAAGCTGGCTAACGTAATGTACAATGACGAAAGACTGTCATTTATGTGAACTCAAATTATTTTTGCTTTTTGAGTTTTTCTTTTTAAAAATAGTTTTCTAGCTCAAGAGTGTGAGTTGCTGCTGAATGTGTGAACGAGGATTTCTGCTTCTTCTGCAGGTTTAAGTTGGCTGGAAGGGACGATGTAACATTTCCTACTTGTAAATATATAACTTTTATTTTTCTCTGGAAATGTCTGATATAATTGTGTATAGTTAGACTTTTATTTCAGTAAGCTACTTGTTTTTAGAAAATGTACTGTTTTATAGTACCTTTTTATATAGAAAATAAAAAATCCATATTATAAAAAGTTATTTCTAGTTCCTTTCTTTATGTGACATCCTGCTGGTGATGATTTGGATATGAGCATGCTTTTATTGTAGCTGACACATTTTTACATTTTCAGAAAATATCATTTAGATCAAAATATGCTTGGATATGGCTGATAGTACTCTGTGACATTCTTGAAGCTGACTAACAGGTTTTAGTTTATTGTGGGGAAATAAACACTCTTCCCTGATATAAAGGCTGCTGGACAGCTCTATAGTGTGTGAGCTGTGAGGCATCAAGGCTTAAATAAACAGAAGCTCCAAAAACTCAGAGATGGTCTACAAACAGCCTGCTTTTAGTTTCAGAATAAAAGCTTAAACCTTGGCATGGTTTAGAGATGATTAACAAATATTTAACAATTCAGTGGGCTACATATACTTAGCTTGGAGGAAACAAAGTATCAATTGTATTGTCCTTATGAATTATGAATATTCTGCCTACCTCTAGTTTCAACTCTTGGATATTTATTAGGTCGTAGAGAGTTGACATTATATGGTCATCCAGTCAGGAGAATTTTGTGTTTTTCTCAAAAAATTCTCACAAAACAGCGTGTTTGAGAGAATAACCTGTAACCAAGGAGCAGAGCTTTTTTTGACCATGCAAAGCTATTCTAGAAAAAAAACAAGCCCGATCTGGAAATGCATAATACAACCCTGTGTTAAACTATTTGTTCTTGGCAGTGTTTTTTTGTTTGTTTGTTTGTTTGTTTTGTTTTTTTCATTTTTCCTCAATGTATGCTAAACGCATTTAATATGTTAATGTACTCGTTGTAATATCTCATTTTATCTTCAAAGTAAGTCATGCCATGCTTTTATTTTGAAGGCGAGGTTGGAAAAGAGACGCTGCTCCGACTCGGCTGTACAGAAAAAGGAAGGATTTGTGACTCAGGTTGTTTTCCGGCACAAATGTTCGCACTGAAGCTGAACTTTCGTTTATTTTAAGAAGAAACTTTTGTTTTCACTCACCGGAAAAGCTAAAATCACTGAAACAGCTGATCCGACTGCTGTTTGTGTTTTTAATCAGGTTTTTTTTAGAGGGTTTGTTTTCGGTTCGTTGGGAGGAGCTGCAGTCCGATGCAGGCAGGTGATGGATGTCAGCGGGGTTCGAGGTAAGCAGAAGCTCCTCTGTAAAGCTTGAGGAGATGTTTTTACTTTAGTTTTTTGTTAAAGAAAATGTATTAAAAGTTTCGGGGAAAGGCATGTGATTGTAAGATTAACACTCTCACTGCCGGTGTGTTGGTTTTTATTAGAAGGTGTTATTGTACATGTGGAAGATTTAAGTTCAAGAGACTCTGAAAAGGCAGTCAGTCTACCAAAGAGAGAAAAAACTGAAAGAGGTTTTTATTGCTGCTTCATGAGTCACAAGTTTGCATGAGAGGGTGACTTACAGCTTGTGCAAACACACACACACACACACATACACATACAAGGCTCCAAGTCTATCTCTGTGAGGACCCCCTAAACTTAACCTGGACCTCATTCAATTCTGAACCATAAAAGAGAGCTTTCAAGTACCAAAAGAGAGGATCTCTCTTTTACCAAGCTGTAAAACTCAAGCTGGTGCTGACAAAAAGGAATATATACACACGTACACAGTGGGTGCTTCTGTCCTTGTGAGGCCTTTCCTATGATTTTAACCTGTACCACACAGTACTTTTCAGATAAACAGCCTTCTGCAAACAGTTTGCCTCCCTGACAGTTTGTTGTGAGCTGATGTTTGTTTGCTGTTTAAGTCACAGTTTTCTGATACTAATGAATTAGCAGCTGAAGCTCTGGAGTGATGTGATGTTATGCTAGTTTGGGTTGGTTTTGGTTACTGAAATGCAAAATAGCACTTGTTGAAGGTGATGTTTATCCACGCTGCTCCAGGATGATCTCATAAAGAGCTTCCTTGGTCTTCATAAATGTTCAGTGAGGTTTACAATCATGTGATTGAAGGGAAGTCCATGATTGGCAGGACTCCTACTTTGGTTTTTAAGAAGTTCTTCAAAGCTTTGATGTGTGTTTGACGGCTCATTATCCTGCTGCTGTGCGAATCCCACTCCACAAATATCAAACCAGAAGGTGGAGGGAGTCTCGGAAGGATGGAGAGCTGCTTCTGCTCAGATTCAGGCAGTGTGGATTCATAGTCCTGCTAAAAGCAAGCCTCTCTTATTTTAAAGTATCAGCTGAACTAACTCCTAATTTAGCTGATCACTCAGAGATCAAATCAGAAATTGCTCTAAAACAAGGGTTTAAAAAAAATCTTCTGCTCAGAAAACTATACTTCCATAAACATATTTGGTGCAGACTTTAAACATTTAAAATCATAGAAGTATTTAGGTCAATTATTTAATTAATATATAATGTTTGTACTTTAACTAAAAATATCTGAGTATGCAGGATTGTAGCTTAATCACCGATTAAAAATGTCACTTTATTGCTGCAGTGAGAGATTATTTTAATTGCTTGGGTGCTACTTTATCTATACAAATATAGGATAATATATCACATTTCAATAACTTTGAAATTATAACCTCCTAATGCTTTTAGATACAAGTTAGTACCAGCTAAAATATTTGTGTAACATAAAAATATTTAAATAAACTAAAAGTGCTTGAGATATGTTTCACCGTGATCATTTCCATGCTCTCATCCAGTGGGAATTTTAAGATTATGACAGTATACCAGTGGAAATTTTTACCCACTCTGAGCTCTAACTGACCTTCATTATAGACTGTAGTTCTTCTTTTTTTGGGTGCTTGCTTTATAGGTTGTCACAGCAGATCATCTGCCTTTGTCTCACCCTATCCCTAGCATCCCCTTCTTCATGACATCCACGTGGTCTTCCTCTTCTTCCTCTGACTGGTAGCTCCGTCTACAACATATCTTGAGTAGTATATCCACTATCCCTCCTCTGCACATGCAAACATTTCAGCCTGAGTGGTGCCTCTGATGTTCTCATTTCTAACCCTGTCAGTTATAGTCACTCCCAGTGAAAATCTTAACATCTTCAACTTGGCGTCCTATCTTTTGGTCATTGCCATTATGTCCAAACCACAAATCATAGCAGGCCTCACTACCATGTCATGTAAACCTTCCCTTTCTTTCTTGCTGCCATTATTCTGTCTGGTTGACCTCAGGTGTTTATTCCCCACAGCTTCACTGTTACTTCACTGTTTCACCTGCCTCCCACTCATTCGCACACATGTATTCTGCTTTGTTTCTGCTGAATTTCATTCCTTTTCTCTCCAGAGCAAGCAAGTAATTCTTGTCTACCATTTAAAGTCAAAGTCAACTCCACCCCGAACTATGTGCAGCCTTTTTCCTTCTTCCTTCTTTAGCCTCTGTCTTCACTCACTTCCTCTTCTTGATTTTCAAAGTTATCCTACAGACTGTTATCCAATACTGTTGGGCTACATTCTCCCCGACACCACCTCGCAGTCTCCTGTGTCTTTAAATGGGACATTCTGCATAACCTGTTGTCCACTTGCGCACACCTTCCTCCATTCTTTTAGACCACTCTATGTTCCTCCCTCTTCTTGAAGTGCATATTTGCTACAACCATTTCGATTCTTTTTCAAAATCCACCACCATTTGTGTTTTTGCGTCTCTCTTTTTAATGCCATACCTACCCTACCTCCTCATCACCTATGTTCCCTTTGCTTTCATGTCCACTGAAGTCTATTTGCTCAACAGTCTTTCTCTGCTGACATCCAACCTGTGGGTAATATTCACTGACAACCCCTTCTATTTTAAAGGTTAAAAAGGTTTAAAGGTTCCTTCCCACTGTTGCCAAAAAAATATGATTGTTGGGTTTTTCTCTGTATGTGTTATTGTATGGTCTACCTGGCCATATAAAGCACCGTGAGGCTACTGTTGTTGTAATTTGGCGCTGTATAAATAAAATTGAATTGAATATTTCAAGCCTCACACTCCTGATCCTGTCTGGCATTCTTTTCACCTCCACCGCACTGCTCATCTACATTCCCTTCGAGATTGCCCTTACTCCAATTCTCTTCCTATCCACACCATAATAGAACAGCTTGAATCTGCCTTCAAAGCTCCTGACCTTGCTTCCCTTCCACCTAGTCTCCTGTACACATAGTATATCCATATATATCATCCTACTCTCATCTCCATACTCATGCCTTTCCTTGTCTCTCACTGCCCCTTAACATGCCTTCCCCCTCTCCTGTTGCTTTGTCTTCAGCCAACAGTACCACAGTTTCCACCAGCTCCTTGTTGGCGAACAGCACCAGAGGCAGTCATTGTTAACCCGACTAATCCAATATGGAAATGCCATTTTTTTAATGAGCCACATGCTCAATTTGGCAAAGTTTTTTGTTCAGATGCCTTTCCTGATGGAACCCTGTCCATTTATCTGAGCTTGGGACCGGCAGTAGGAGTACAGTGGCTGGGTTAATCATATACTGTATTTGAAAGATGGACGTAGCTACCATGACCTTTTGTAAATAACAGCATTAACAATATTAGCCATGTTAAAGACATCACAGCTGGAAATCTTATCCTGGCTAACAAAAGGAGTTTGAAATACCTTCCATACACAAGTTTTTCAATATAACTCCACCTTCGCCTTCAGGGCTTCAGTAATGTTATGAATCACATGCAAAAATGTTCTGTGGACATATAGTAACTCAAGTTTCTCCACATTTCAACAGTCCACAAAAGGCTAATTGTCATGATTAACTGCTGCTTCGATACTTGTTTTCACAACACTGGTAAATGCATACCTTCTATTCCTCGGGTGAAGCTCTCGATAATTTCTCTGAAGCTCATATGAAGCTCATTCATTATAGAAAGACAAATGCACTGCTGCTGCATTTGTATGGTGAAAGCTGAACATTTAGACAATGACTGACTACTCCCATTAAGCTGTTGATTATGCAGCTCATGGAATGTAGATCTGCTCAAGTAATTTCAAAATAAGTTCTGTAGATAAATTTGAATGTAATAATGATACAACGGGCACCTGGGCACTTGTGAGAGCCTTGCAATCCCAGAATTTGGACTCCTAAATTAAAAGATATGTTAAAGAGAGTGTGTAGATGTGGTTTATGCGTCTTTACAGTTTGCATTTTTTTTCCATATATTATTTGAAATTCTGGTAATTTTGCATCTTTTTTTTAAAACCTTTTTTTCAGCTTTTCTACTTGTTGTAATGGTCAATGTGTTCGTTTATGTTCGGTGTTCGGTCATGTTTCCAATACAGTAAGATTTCACTTTTAGGTAATGAAGGCAAAATCTTGCGCAGTCCTTTCAGGTCTGATTTACACTTCAGCATAGAGAAATTTCTGGCCCTTTTATATAGAAATGTTCGGCTTGTTGGTGTTAGCAGGTAGTTTATAGTGAGTTTATCAGCTGCTAAAACAGGCTGAGACTATGTCATTTATTTTAACCACTTTTGCTATGTCTAAAATGCTTCTCAAGGGTCATAAAACAGATAATGAACTGGGTGTGAGGAGTTAATCTCAAGAGGAATGTGGTTCTGCTGCTTTCAAGGGACAACGCAAAATGTTGTTCAGGTGAAATATTTTGTGTTGTTTAGACATAATTGTTCCTACCCACGGTGTATGCCGCTCTGCTGGTTTCATGAGATGTTTTTGTGCCTGAGCTGCGTGTCTTGACGGAAGTGGAAGCAGCACAAAGAATGAAAGATTTCCTTAATGGTTTGACATTTGAGATTGACACCACTTGGACCGCTCCTAAATAGTCGTCTTATTTGCAGATATTTTCATATCTCCATGTTTATTAATAACGACAACCTGTTGTGTCAGGCTAGATTTAGTGAACAGAACAATGTAAAACTCCAAAATGTCTCCCACAGTCAAGGTTAGTCTCAGTACAGCTAGCCTCTCCTTGAGCATAGAGCCTTTTTTAGTCCGAAAATTTAAGGTTTGCTGAGAAAGAGATATTAAAAACAGATGAGGGGGTAAAAGATTTACCAGAAGAACAGGGAGGGAAAGAATGGAGGAGCGTGTAGCCAAAAGCACCTCTGATCTCCTCTGCAGGAGAGTTCAACCACGTCGCCTCCCCTTTTGGGGAAAAAAGTGAGTTGGAAACATTTTAAGGTTTAAGGTTAGAGTAAGGGTTATAGTACATGTATTTAAGTCGGCGTAATGTCCTCTGAACGGATGGAAACGGAACTCTGTGTGTGCAAGTGAGCATGTGTGTGCATGTGTGTGAGTTCATCCAGGGTGGGATGGTTTGCACTATTGGAAAAAGCCCTGCAACTCCCAGGAATGAATGAGTCACACACATAAGGGCACACACACACACACTCTAGAGCTATGATGAGATAAAAAAAACTTTCTGTTTGTTGTTTTTTTGGTCTATTGATTAAAAAAAACAAAACACTAATGCCCAGTAGCGTCCATGTCTTCAGATCCAATCATCTAATTGTAATAAAATCATCGTAAAACACAATGAAGAAGCACCAGAAAGCTGAGAAAAAGCAGCGATGAATCATCTCCCACAATACGATGTGTATGAACACACTTGCATCTTATTGTTTTACAGCTGTTCACTGTTTTCCAATTCCTCCACTTGGCATTTGTTTTGTAGCTCCAACCTAACCCGTACATCAAAGTAGGAGAGGTGGAGATGTTGCGCCTCTTTATGGTGCAGCATTAGAAACTTCTGAAATAAAGACAGAGGTTAAAGTAATTCACAGTATAGGGAATGCTTTTTCCTCTAAATACTTGTGCACAGTTTATTTTTATTTTATGGCTTAAAGAATAGTTATGCCCTTAAATTTTCCCCCATTAAAATATAACATAATTTTAACAAATGGGCAATACAAAGCTTATGGATTTTGTCCATGCATAAAATCTGCTGTGAATGTTCAAAAGATAGCAAGAAAGGATGCTCAATTCACAGTCTGAAAAAACAGAGCAGTATCCACCGCAAAACTGTGCTGAAGTACACGACTTTAAGGAAAGGCAACGCCTCAAACCTGTTTCATCCTCTAAAACAATCTTTCAAAATGGTGCACCATCCAGCAAACATGCATGCATAATTATTACACTATATAGTAACTCCCTAAAACAGTGAACGAGGTTTTAATTTACGATATCAGTATTTTGTAGGCTTTGTCGCAAAGCCAGATTAAAGGAATTATTACAGAGTTACATTTGAAAGTCTCTGATTGTTAGAGAAGAGGATCACTTATGAGGAGGGTGATTTATCACTTTTTTCTGTGGATCAAGCCACAACGAACCACCAGAGCAGATGGTCTACCATCTAAAGAAGTAAGAGGGGAAAAAACTCTGCAGCCCTCAGCCTGAGTGCGTCATCTGTTGGGAGAAGTTGGCACTGGGTTATGGCATAATGAGACAAAGATGTCATTCCCTGCTGGTCATTGTTCAACACAAAGGGTTATTGGTGAGTGGGACGTATTTAAACCCAAACAAGGATCTTCTCCTAACTGTTTCAGTACTTAAATCTAGACAGTGGGTGAAAATCAAAATAAAAAAGCAGGTCAAACCAAGTGCAAGCAGGCTCATAAACCCGATATTTACGCCACCACCCTCCAAAACTTCCTAATGTGGACTTTGTTGCTCCCTTAAATGTGTGCATTATGTGAGAAACAGTCAGCATCTGACAAGACGGGATTATATGACACCTCGATGAAAATGTGTGTGTCTGGTTTCTACTATCGAAGTTATTTTTCAATAATAAAGCAGACCTGTTATGCTTTTCTTTAGTTTTTCTTTAGTAGTTTCACAGTGATAGATGTTCATACATACAAACATGGCCAAAGGTTTGAATAATGGGGTCAGCATAACCCAAGTAATTTATGTGTTTGCGAGGGGAAGCGAACCAGAGGAAAGTTAGTTTACAACCGCTTATTTCCGACCAAAGCCTTTTTAAGAAGGATTATACTGATCTGTGAATCATACAAACCTGCTCTAGTTTTCGCAAACCATTCCGTATTTTTCTGCGTGTATTTATTTTTTACATACATTCCATTCTTAAGGTAGAACTGACATAGTCAGTTTTACCTTAAGTAAAAAACATCCAATTAGAGAACTCCTGAGCTGTTACCGTGCTGCTAACAGCAGAGGGAAGGTAGACACTGAACCCACAGACACAGTTAGGAGCTTCCTGGGGTGAGAGGCCAGGAAACAGAGCAGGACTGCTGTCACTCTCTGTGTCACACAGACAGAAGGGGGAGAGGCTCTAATGATGTAACGTGTTTGTCTCTGGCTTTCTGTGTCCTCTCTGTCTGCTCATTCTTCTGTTGCTTCACCAGCATTCATAAGGCTTTTGTTCAGATTAGAAATGACGAATGTGCTGTTAACAGTAAATACAAGTGAATGCCTCTTGGAGATGCTGAAGTGGGCCTTTGCTACCATTTGTCTGTTATTTTGTTTGGTATCCATAATAATGACAAATGAAGTACAAATATCCTGTATTTTCTTTAAAGTTAGTGATGTCAGCTTCTCATACACATAAATGGAAGCGAAGGTTTGTTAACTCTGATGTAGTCATGCCAGAGTGCCTTCATCCCCTCATCCCCTCATCTGTTCACAATTCATAAGATTTGTAGGTCAGTAAAGAATTTAATTAAAATTACACAAAATTATCACCTAAAAGACCTTCACACAGATTTTGCACTGGGTAAAAGGTCGTGGATGTTGTGACCTTAAGAGACCACCTGGTGGAGCTCTGCTCACTCCACATTTTACACATCTTTAAAGGCTTGCCTCATTTACTCATCGTGACAGGCTGCAAAGTTAAAAAATCAAACCTTAAAAAAATTTACTTCATTTTTAATCAAGTATGAAGATTAGTTTTCATTTAATTTTCTGTTGCTAACTGTGTAATCAACTAATTGATCTTTTTACTTTCTACTGCTCACATTTTAATTTCAGTAGTTTTATTTTATTTTTTAAATTAAATCATATTTAAGTTTTTTTTTTAAAAATGGGGTTTTAAATTATGTTTGAGAGGTTTTTTTAAAAATAATTTTAAATACTTTTTAAATTTATGCAAAAGTCAAAATGATAAATTCAGAGGCCATGCTTAGAACTTAAAATAAATAAAGCAGTAACTGAAAAAGTAAATTGACATTTTTTCTTCTTCTTTCAGTTATTGTTTGAGGTAACAGCATGTTATCATGTTCCTTTCATCCTTTATTGCTTCTCTCCTCTCCTCATCGGTCTCTCTTCCTTCCTCCTTTTCTTCCTTCAGGTCGAAGCGGCAGAGGAAAACATCCTCCTTCTCTCTCCTCTCTCCTGATGGCTGGACCCTCAGAGGGGTAAGAACAATGTTCCCACACATGAACTTAGTCATGTTATTCCCTCTGTTACAGTAACTCTGCTGTGACTCCATTATTATATAACACAGGATGTGCCAAAGTTCATAATAATAACCCACTTAATTTAACCTTTTTGTTATTGGATTTTTTGTTTTGAGGTTTGGAGACAAGCACATTATTTTAAACAACATAAAAAAGTCCAATTTAGGCTATTTGGTTCAGTTCATCTTAATTCAGTTATTTGTTGTTGTCCCTACAAGGAAAACTGGTTTACAAGCAGACTTGCAAGAAATCGGCCACAAAAGGCAATATAAAAACAGCAAACTCAATATACAACCACGAAAAATTCAATCCACATAGAAAATCTGCTAAATATTCAAAATCGTGGCATAATCCTCCAGCAATAATCACTAAATTAATTTTAAAAATCACTAAAATGGGCCCTTTTGCCTTGGGAGACACGACCAGCTTCAGATTCATTTTATGTGTCTGGGTTTAATTTTGGACATTTCGCCATCTTAGAGGAGCCAGTTGAGGTTGCTGAGGCATTTGACCCAGATGGCTCCTGGACGCCGCCTAGAAGAGATGTTTCAAGCATGTCCAACTGGTGGGACACTCAGGAGAAGACACAGGATAGGCTGTACAGTTTCTGTCTCTCAGCTGGATTAGAAATGCCTCTGTTTGTCTTCCAGACTAGGTGGAGGAGGTCTGGGCCTCTCTGCTTAGACTGCTGACTCCTGCAAAGAGGCAGAAAACAGATAGGTGTTTACATCCGTTTATAATGTTAG
>VUQR01000882.1:14390-42509 GCA_015108515.1 Hemichromis elongatus
GGAAATTTAAAGTTTTTTTTTTTTTTTTTTTTTTGCTCTCTGGCTCTACTAGAGTAGCTTTGCATGACTCACAGTTCAAGCTGGTCTACAGAAGTGTTTGTGTGTTAGTGCCAACAACATGAATGCCAGGACCCAGACTTTCCCAGCAGAACACAATGCACTGTAATGTGACGATTGATGTGATTCACTTAAAACCATCAGGGGTTTATTAGTAAAATTGCAACTGAATTCTCATTAATAATATGTATAATGTCACAAACACAAGAACTGTGCAGAATCTGTAACCAGTGAAATTAGAGCTGTTTCACCTTTAATAATTAGGTAAAAAATTGCTGATTGCAGCTGAAAATGAATTTGTCTCTGTCAGTTCATTAACAAACTTTAACAAACAACAGAATATCTGTGTTGCAAAATGAAAAATTTCATTTAACATAATTTAATGTAAAGACAAGAAAGAAAGAAATTTCATAATTTCTTTTGTGTTTTTGTTTTTTTTTTGGTGTCATTTAAGAAATAAATGTAAGTGATTATTCTTTGTGTGTAAGTGTTTGTCCTGCTGCTGTCACCGTTCTCCTTCAGCTCCTAATTATAGACATCTTGTCCCCCCCCCAACATCCGTCATTTCCTGTTTGTCCAGTGTGAACCGAGGGGACACACAAACACACAGATGTATACACACACACATACATTGTAAAGGGTTCCTGTTTCTGAGGGTCTGTAGATCCACTCAGGAAGGTGGTGAAGCTGAGGAGGCTCAGACTGTGGCTGAGGTGGTGAAGCAGAAGAACGTAGGCAGAGAGAAGCAGCGGGCAAAAGAAGGTCCAAAAAGAGAAGAGGAGGTGCAGAAGAAGAGGCTTTTGGATTAAGGACCTGGAGAAACTTTAATGGAACAAGAAGAGGTGGAATAAAATGTGACTGTGAAGGAGGTGATTCACAGGAGGTGGAGGAACAAAGGAGAAATTATTTCAAGTGCTGTCCCGCATGTGAAGAGGAGAAAAGAAAAGTGGGCGAATGTGACTTTGGGGTTAAAAAAAGGGACCTGGAGAAGGAGGAGAGGAAGAAAGAGGAGTATAAGGAGCAGCTGATTAAGTTTGAAGTGTGTTTGAGGAGCAGATCTGATCCTGATGATGGGCTGCTGTTTGTTTGTTTACTATCGGGTGAGTGTGAAGAATTAGAACCGCTTTCATAAAACTACAAACCTGCAGTACTGCTGTCGTCCTGCACGGGGACAGTTTTCTGGATTTGTTTTTGTGTGCATGTTTCTATATTTGTTAAGTACAAGTTTGAGACGTGTTTATTTTACTGGGCTGGTTCCCTTTGTACCTCCAGCACTTTTGGGAATAAGCGAGTGGGGGCTCGCTGTCAGAATTGTGGAGCTGAACCTGGCCCCCAGCTCTAGGTCGGGCCATCTATGTCTTTAATGCATGTCTGGCAACAAGCCAAGGCAACCTTTTGACCTTAAAAAATGAACATTAGAGCCTGAGTCCCCATTGTTGATTGTACTTGCACCTAGTGGTCAAGTGGCTAAAGATTTGAAAACAACTATTGTGGCCGCAAAAAGAACTCCGCTCCTAAAGCTTCCTTGATCACTAAATTCTTTTTATAATGAGTTTATTATATCTAGCTAGAAGTCTTATTCGATACGATATGATGCTCAAGAATGGTGTGCTTTTCTTTGTTATAAACAAGTCAAGTTCATAGTCGGGTCCCCATCACATGTGGGTGATTTTGTGGTTTACAAAGTCTAGGAGGTCAAAAGTTCTCATCTCTAGATGTTGTTGGACCTCATAAGCCATTGGTTGACCATGTCCATCTTTGTAGTTTTTGTAGCCCCCACTTTCTGGTCACAAGATCACAACCCTGGCAGAATAGCACATTAAGGCTTCCTGTCCCACTTTTTAAAGAGTTTAACTCCATCTGGAATCATTTTTCCATCACCTGGAAAATCTTTGAATTTACTGGGACATCCTCTCCTTTCTCCAACAGAAGCAGGAACTACTAATCAGGATCTACAAAGATTTGAGTTAAGATTGTGTCTATTGTTTAATGGAAAAAGCATCTACTCCATTTCAATCTCATTCAGACTAAACTACTCTCAAAGGAAAGGAAACAAGGGTCTTATTGTTGTATTTTTCACCTCTTAACACCACTTACGCACAGTTTCTTCCTGCTGTCTGGTGACCCCAGTGACTGAGCCTTAACCTATACATATGGGGGGAAAAAAACCATATAACACATAATGTTATTTTCATTCATTGTAATCTGGGTTGCAATGAAATAAACTAAGATTTTATCTGGTGGGTAAGAACTTATTAAAATGTTGATATCTGATGTGACACTTGAGCAGACAAACTAGTTATTATTATTCTTGCTCATTTGCCCTAAGTTTTGCCTCTCAGAATACCTACAGGTTACTGTTTGACTGTATATTGAGTTGAAGGTTAGCCCGAGGAGGGTTGCAGATACTGTTTAGTGATAGAAATTTCTAAAATCTCCTCTCTAGGTTGATCGAAACAAGAGGAAAAACAATTTGAACAATCAAACAGAACAGATTTTTTTGTCTGTTTGCTTTTTTTTGTTTTAAAATGTTTAATTTAAAGCAATTTATTGAGAAATAACTCACAAATTATTGCTGAAACCGGAATAGTGAGCTAAAAAACTGCATGGAGCTGTGGGACTGGGATCCAATCAACTTTCACATATCTGAATAATCTGATTTAATAAAAATAAAAAGCACACTTCTTAAAATCAAACACCTGGTCTCTCTCTGATGTGTTTTATTCTGTTTATTGTGTTTTGCAGAAGAAAAGGAAGCAGGCCAATAGAGATGCCGACTCCCTCAGTCTCTGCAGTCTGGAAATCAATGTGAGTTCGTCTCCTCTTCAAGTATGTTAAACTCTCGTTTAAAAAATGATGACGTGTTTGTGAAAGTTCTGCTTTCCTCATTGTGTGGATAGCATTTTCACACATTTAAAATATGACCTCAAAAAAAACCCTTAAACTAACATGATGATGATGTCCTACCACTCAGGAAGTGTTCAGCTGTATTGGTCTCCATTATCCTCAGATGCGGAACACAAAGGAGGCAGTACATGTGACCTTCTAATCAGGAAGCAGTTGCATGGCCTGTATATGAGAGACCTCACTTTTGTCATTTGATTTAAAATACCAACTGATATCAGTTGCTTTTAAAATTAAGGACAAAAGTCTTAAAAGACCTTTTTATGGTTTTATCCACAAAATCAGATAGAAAAATTCATATTTTCCTACAATTGTCAGAGTTTTCTCTGATGTTAAAGTGATTTCTTTGCTGTTATGCTGTTACGTACTAGTGCACAATCAAAAACGGAGACATTGTTCTTCCTTCAGGGTTGAACCTCAATAAAAAGAGACTAGCTGTAGTGAAACTGTGGCAAGTGTGACACAGACCAGAAACTGGGAATGTTTGCCAGAAATCACTGGCCACTGGTTGGCGAGTATTTTCTGGCAGTCACTGAAATCAGCCGCACTCTCTGAGACAAAAAGTATCTCCATACATTTACACTCGCATTCTGCCAGATTAGCTGGACTTGTTCACTGTTTGAAAATAATCGTCATTTATCTTACATTGGGCTCAAGTCATTCACTGTCTGCATCAGTGACAGTTTAGCTCCTCCTTTTTAAACCAACTTTCTTCTTATTGGTCACCCCTCGTAAAGCTGATTACTTAATTAAAATGTAACATTTAATGCTTCTGTAAAATTATAGGAGGTCTATGAAATGCATCCCTATATAACTGAAAAAAGGAATACAGCTGGATATCTGTATCTGTAAATATTACACTGAAAAAACCTCCAGTACATACAAGGGCAAAGTAATTCTATCTGTAAAAAACTAATATTCAATTTAGGTTTTTTTTGTATTTGACCAAATCACAACAGCAGTCACCTCAAGGCATTTAAGATTGTAAGTTAGAGACCAACAAATATATAGAGAAAACTCAAACAATCAAATGACCACCTTTGAGCACGCACTTGGTAACTGTGGGAAGTAAAAACTCCCTTTTAATAGGAAGAAATCTCCTATAGGTGGGTGATAGGTAACCTAAAAACTAAATTCATTTAGAGAGGATAAGACAAATTAACGGGGATTCTTGAGCAGATTTTTCTTTGTATTTGAGTAATAATGATGACAGTGAAAGAAATATTGCAGAGAAAGTACAGAACTTTGTACATTGACTGCAGGCCGTTGGGGGCCCCCGGCCCTTATTTTGGGCCCCTCCTTCTGTATTTTTAGCCCTCTGCCAGGAGCCTGTTCCTTCCTGGGCGTTTCCCCCTCTGCTCAGTCTAAAACAGGATGTCCAGCCTGTTCAGCACACTCCGGCGGCTCCAGGGGGACAAACAGACCCAAACACACCATCAGTCTTACTTTGTTCAAACCGGCGCTGGCAGATACTGAACCTGGAATGAATTACACTCTATTGTTTCTGTGCTGTCGCTCAGTGAATCACACACAGTTGTATTGTTTTCTTACTCAAACTCCAGGACCCAGAGACCACTTTATCTGATTTAAAAGACACGTGTAAGGACCACCGGGAAACGTGCTTTACATCAATAACTTAACCCTCCTGAGCAACTGTCTGTTTTCAGAGTGGAGATCAGTAAAGATTAATTTACTGGGAAATATTTTACTTTATCAGTCCATCAATTAAGGAAATATTTACTGGTAGATTCATAATTTTATAACCATTTATTTTAGTACAGTTTTCAAATACTTTTACCTGAGTTGATTTTTATATAAAATTGAAGTTTTTTTTTAATTGGCACAGCCCACAGACTCGCAAATACATTTAAAATGTTTAAGATTTAATAAAATATGACTAATTCTGAGTGCATAATTACAAAATAAAATTAAAACAACATGCAGACCTTTTTTTGTACAAATAGGTAAGACTGTGAAAAATCCACAAAATATACAACATTAAAGTAAAATATGTAAAAAAAACAAACAAAAAACAAACAGGATTAAAAGCACTGAAATGTAATCGATGTAAACAGACATTTTATTCCTTTTTTAATAATTAATATGGCACTATATTTTGAATAATAAGTCAATTTAACAATGACTTAGCAGATTATCCCTCTCAGAGACATTGAATTTCGTTGTTTAAACCTAAAATATTTAACTGGAATTATTTGCTTTGAAAACTTAATTTGGTTTTATTTGTGAAAAAAGCTGCTCTAAATGTAAATCAGTTTTTAAGGGCGTGATGCTGTCATTTAGAATTGTAATACATTTACTGTGGAGGTTTCTGTTTGGTATTGGATTTTTTTTATAGATTTTTTTTTACTTGTTAATTAAAATTGGCATTCACTGTTGAGCAGCATTGACGTTGTTTAGTGACTCTGGAGTAAAAATGTGAGGGACGCTTATCTGTTTAGATTTTATACACATAATCTTTCTGACTACAATAGCACAGCATCACAAGCTTTCCGTCAATGATATTTTTAGTCGTAATTACAAATAATGATTAAAAAATTTCCCTCATCAGTACATGACATCGAATGCCCAGCATGACTGGATGAAAGCATGGATAGGACCAAAACTGGAATCCTGAAAAGTTTTAATGTTCTGGTACTTTTCTCATGTTGTGCTTCTTCCTACTTTTATGTGTCGGATGTAAATTTTGCACTATATGTTGTGTTCATTAAATGCTGTTTTAAATTACTGTTTTAATTACTCATTATTTTGCTGATTTAAAAAAAATGTAAATTTACTAAAATTGATGCTGTGTCGTTTTAAAGCTCCCCGGTAAAAAGGTGATCTAAAAATGTCCAACTGCATCACTAAAGTGAGGTTGTGCATTAATTCATCAAAACTTTTGCCTTTCACCTTGTGCTTTTACTTAAATCTGAAGATTTTACTCAGAGAAATGGTTTAGATATATGTTTCACCACTTAACTTCTTGTACAGCCACTTTTCAGATAATACTTTTCAACAACTGGACAATGGGAAAAAGTGTGGAAATCACTCTTTTTTTTTTCTTTTTAGCATTATAGGTTTTCCACTTTAAATCACTACATTGTAAGGTTTGTGATAAATAGAAACAGGACCATGAGAATTCCCCAGTCTGTCATTTAACTTGGAGGCTTGAGGGTTAAATCTGGTGGGTTCATACTGCACAAGCAGGAAAGAAAGTTGCACAAGATTGTAATGTTTCCTTGTCCAAATGTGCATGTTGATTGAACTATGTTGTGTGTGGGGTACCATCTACTGTATTCTTCATGATTTTTTTTATCAGTTTTAGAAGATAATATTTTATGATCCATGTTTTAAAACAGTTTGTGTTTCCATTTGTCAATGCTTCACCACATCCCTATAAGTTTTAAAGATGCAGTGGATGTGTCATAGTACAGATCGAGCAAGCTGGATTTGATAAGACAGTTGAGTGTGTTCCTCTCTGGGCGTCTACTAGCGAAGCCTCCCAATAACAGACAATAGAGCTTAGTCACAGGGAGCAGCTTTTGTTAGCAGACCGTGAGGTGTCGGAGGCCAACGCTGATGCTCTGACTCTGATACCAGTCATAGCTTTTAAAGGTAACAAAGAAAACACTTCTGTGAATGATGCAATCTCGTTCTGATTTCTTGTTGCTTTCAGCAGAGCCAGGATGTCTGTGTTTATTTAAAGGTACTTTATTTAGAACTTGGATGTACCGTGATTATAACGAGGGTCCTAATGTACCCAAATCTGGTCACAGGTCAGCCAAGCAGACAACTTCATATTAATTTGTGTTCTGGATGGGTGCTCAAACAACACAAAACAGACATTATTCCCTATTAAGAAACAATTATATTCAGTTAAACTCAAACCTGTAAAGAGACAGACGTGATTTAGTAAACGATGGATTTTCATTAAGCACTGGAAAAGCTTGATGAATATCCTCTTTGGAACATCAAGTGACGGCGTAAAATTAAGAGAGTTTTCATAAAAATGAGAGTGGAATAGAGGAGAAGATGGACTGATGTGTTGACCCCAGTGCAGTGTCTTCATCAGCATTAATGAAGACAATGCACTGATCTGTTGTGGTGAAGAAGCTTTTTTACTGGCTGATTTATTATATTTGTACCTGCATGGCCATGAGATGTGGGCAGAGACTAAAAGAATAATAACAGAAAGAAAAAGCTTCCTCTGAACAGAGTTCAGCCTTAGAGAGAGAGTGAGGAGCTCTTTGTTTCAGGAGGGGGTCAGAGTCAAGCTGCTGCTCCTTTACATTAAAAAGAGCCAGATATGGTGGATTGAGAATCAGATGGATTCTTTCAGGATACCTCCTCAGTGAGGTGTTTTAGGCATGTCCATATAGGACACAGAGGGCACTCTGTCTCTGCTCAGTGCCCATCTGAAAGAGCTCAAGTAGGTGGCCGGGGGAGAAGGAGGTTTGGGCATCTGTGCTTAGACTGGACATGGGTATGTGACAGAAAAAAAGATGCACAGATGGATTTCACAGAATCTTCTCTTCGCAAATTATCATATTATTTGTAAAAACCAGTAATCTTGGGGTGAACGGATGAACAGGCCTCACCTGTACCCACCTGTACCGGCTGGATGAAAACTAGTGTAAGTTAGCTTATGATAATAAAAAAAAAGAGAGAGAAGAACGAAAGCAAAATCTTCACAAGTTAGCAGAAAATGATTTAAGTTTCATTAAATAAAAACTAAAATACACATTCTCAAAATAACTTTTATAAAATCTTGCTTTAATAAATAAAAAAAGATAGTGTTTCTTTGTGAGTCCCCACAGTGGGGCTGAATAAAAACATTGGCTCAGAATGTAAAACCAGGACACAGCTTTGGCTGCCTGCAGGCCTCTCTCTGTTTATTAATTATACTTCAGACTGGCATTGACAGATGCGGACTTCCCAGAATCGCCAGCAGTTCCAGTCAGGGATTTCATAATTTACGTTTATCCAGATTATCAAAATACATAATAATAAACTGAGTAAAGATAATCTGAGTAATGATGTAAATATTAACTTTATACAATTTACATGAACATTTATTTCACCTTTTTTTTTATTTCTAGCATACAACATTTTAAAGGAATGACACGTTTTAAATACACACGAGAAAAATAGTATACATTTTCTTAAGTGCACTTACAAAATGTTATATGCTTATTATATGTTTTCATATTTTTGAAACTTTGAAACCAGTTCTTTTAACTTTATTTCTGATTCCCTAATGTGTCTGTGGCACTGAGACAATTGGTACAATATCTAAATATCTGGATTTTAATTTTTAAGGAGGAAATGTGGTATTGGTGGGGGGTTTTCTTTAAATAAAGATGCACTAGTGTGGCTTGTAATGAGTTTTAGTTTCTGGACCACAATAGAGCTCTATAAGGAATAAAATATATCAGGGTGTGGATGCACACAGTGCTTATGACTTATGAGGATGACTTCATTTCATTCATGACTTTATTATTGTTATTGGTCATTTCTTGGGATTTGTTGACAATAGAAACTGTATACATACATATAACAGTAAAGGAAAGGGACAGGCAGAGAAATGAAAAAGTACAGGATAAAGAAAGGAAGGAAGTAAAGCTGCAAGTGACTGGGTGAGAGCGCTGCTGAATAAGTGAGAGAGAGAGAGAGAGAGAGAGAGAGAGAGAATTAGCAGCAGAGAGAGCGAGAAGGCGGACGAGTAAACCACTACCACTGAGAGGATTACACGATTCACAGCTCTACACGGTCTGAACTGCAGACTAAAATTTTCCTGTATGATTTTCTGGGAACCAGTCTCTTTTTGAACTCTTTTGTTTGGGGTCTGATGGTTCTGCTCTTGACCTCAAGTCCTCCTGGAGCGTGGGGTTTAAAAGCTCTGGTCAAAGCCAACTTGTCTTTATGAGCACTGCCAGCACCGAGCTTGACTAGATATTTTGCCTCTGGCAGTACTCTCATGGCACTAGATCTTTTTGAAGCTGTTACATCAACTCTTTAAAGGCTACTTTACCGCTATTAGGCTTTCGGTTCAATACTATTACCAGGGGACTATCCTTGTCTTTCTGTACCTGTGCCACCACCAGAACTGTGCTTGGAGCTCCACTGATAGCACTTTTGTTCTGGTCTCCCAGCTTGTATCAGTCATTGCTTCAGTGCTAGAACAGCAAGCACAAGTGGACATTTTGCTACTTCAGCATTATTTTGAGCAGTTTCAGGCTGCTGAATTGTTCCTGGACTTCTGGTCTATGCTAAAAAAAAAAAAACAGTACCAAACTCTCTTTAGTGCCACTCTGGACCCTCTGCTGTTTTCAGTCTCTTTCTAGACATTAGACAACCATACTCCCATTCTCTCTGCGTTCTCTGAGAGTTTGAAAATCTTTATGGACGCTCTCTTGGTACTGGGAATAGTCCAGATTGTGTGCTTGGCTTTGGGGTGAGCAGTATGGTGGCGGGGCAGGGGCCCCTCAGCCTGCTGGTACAGCGGTTTAACTCTGCATGCTCAGTGGCAAACAGCAACATGGGAAAAGAAGTGGAGGTAAGATGGAGCATTTATCCTTCTCTCCAGCCTGGTTAGATTTAGTGGTGTTAATTTTGTGACGTAAATTGGATTCTTTTGTTTGTGTTTGTGTGTGTTTTGTTTTCATCAGCCAAATGTATTCATTTTTCATTGAGTTGGTAGTATTTGGGATTTGTGGGTTTCACAAATAAAAAAAAAATCTTAGCACTGATGCGTGTGACAAAAACTGCAATTTCTCTATTGGCCACTTGAGGCTGACTTCAAAGTAAGTTAATCCCAATAGACTGCCATATTAAAAATACTAACTTTACTGCACAAATAACATTTTTTAAAGCCCAGCATAAGAGACATTTTATGTCATTTCCGCCTCCATGCACTGCACAGGGCATTCATTTTTTAAACTAACCATTTATGTTTTTTCTAACGGTATCAATTTACCATAGCTCACTTAGACAAACATGTATGTTAAATATTATGTATTTTCACATATGTACTTATCTGTACATTAATTAATTATAAATATACAGAGCCTGATCTAGTAACTTGTATTCTGGTTTTATATGATGTAACCTGATTGGGCCTATTTTAATTAATCATATTACTGATGTGAATCAATCAAATAGGAACTAATCTGATGTAATATGGTATATTTCAACAAACTAATATCAAAACTAGGACAACTAGTTACATTTTATGTGATGCACTTTAAACCACAAAGACTGAACAAGAAGTGAAACTATGATGCTCACCACCTTCACTGAGAGCAGGTGTTGATACTATTGTGGAAGAATAGGAATCACTTTTTCTCCAGCCATTTAAAGGACAAAAAGAGAAAAGGTGTAGGTTAAGGGGTTAAAAATGTTCTTTATCATAAGTTTTGTTTCCTGAAAGTCTGGGGTCACGATAGGTATCACTAAAGACTATAAAAATATAAAGTTCATTGTAAATCAAACGACTGAACAAATGTTGCAGTTCAGGGATTCAAACTGCAGAGCGGAGTCAACCTGCTGTGAACTTGCTGTAATTAGATAACCAGCCAGTTGCTGACGAGCTGTATTGAATTGATTGCTGTCAGTTTGAATCAGCCGAAGCACCATCATGCAGAGAAAACCCATTACAGTTTGTCCGATGGAAAGTTCTCAAGCATGAAGCAAATAAGCAGATAATTTATGATCCAAACTGAACCTGAAATCTCTAAAACAAAAAAAACAACAACAAAAAAACCAGCTGCAATGCATCTGAACTCATAACCTCCACCAGGAAATGACACTGACTTTATTTCCATGGGATCTAACTGAGTATTTTAGAGACTCATCCCTGACTCATCATTTTTTTAGAAGTTGCTGAAAACTGTGGAAATTCTATTTCCAGATTTGGTGGGTGAACTTTAATCTAAAGGTGAGGAGAAAAAAAGAAAATTATCTCAGAGGTTGATTTATTTTTAGGCAGCTGGTTCCTGACTGTGAGAGCTGATGGTTCCTGTGTTCCAGTAGGTCAGCTGACAGTGGGCTGCCAGGCAGAGCTACACACACACACAGAGACACACAAACACGTTGATTTACTGTAAGTGTCCATTCAGGGCAGATAACACAGAGACCTAGAGACAGGTTCACCTCCAGGTACACACCAGGTGTCCCCATTGTTTACAAGATGCCATCCTAATCAGGGCTTTGAGTCTGTTTGTTTACAGACTACAAAAAACAACTACAAACAACCAACTGAAATAGTGCCCAGTCTTTAACAAGCCCTTTTAGGCTTAAATTTATATTAATTAAACAATCAGCTACCACTTGCAACATATTAAATTTTTTTTTTTTTTTAAGATCCCGCTTGGGTGAACCTGCTGCTTCTGTTAAAAACATTGAAAATGGTTGCATCTGGATGCACGTGTCATAGAAAAATTATTTTGGGGGACTTAACATAATTAAATACATTAAATCTGATATTTTCCACACTTAAAAAATTAAGCATCAAGTATGAATGCTGGGGTAACCTCCTTATATAGATAACTTTGCTTATTACTATTAACTGTGTGTATTTTTATTAAACAAACTGTGATAGTGATTCTGCTTTACAGTCAACTTGTGGCAGTTTATTGTAACAAAATACAGCCACAAACATGAATTTCTCCAGTTGATTTGCAGTAAATATAAACATTAAGTAACCATTATGCTTTGACCATAAAGTTTATTCTGAGAACATGATAACACTGTATGTGATGAATGAGACTAAAAACACTCCAATTGAAGGACTAGACATGGTTGTTGCTCGTTTTGTGTCCCTATAACGCAGATATTGCATTGCTGGTTTGGATTGGTGTTTTTTTTGTCAGCATCTAGTCCTCTCCAGCAGTTTTCCAATGCATTTAAGTACCTGCTTCAGAGTAGGAGTACTTTTTTCTGCCAAAAAGGGGACAAGGCAGTTGAATTTTAAATAATTTCACTCCACGCGGAGTTGAAATTTGGAGGCATCACGACAAAAAAAGTAGCCTGTCACATTTTATTTTAAACCTTCCTTCCATTTTATGCAACCTTGAAAGAGGGTCTTGTAGATCAGAAAATACAGTTAATTAGAAGATTGATTAGAAGGTTGGTATTTCTGACTCCTGCAGTCCAAATACTGAAGTATCTTTGGAAGATACTGAAAACTGAATTTTCCTGTGGTCAATAAACTGATATCGTGACTTTGCGAAGGGGCAACTATCTGCCATGACTGCGTGGGTTTTGAGGGGAAGGGAAGAGATGCATAAAGGGAAAAAAGATTAAGATATGTAAAGATAAGATTTTAAAAACAAGGGGAGTAAAAAGAGGAAGGTAGAGGAGAAAAGGTCAGTGAATCATGGGACGTTCCCCAGAAATCTGAGCCAATAACCTAATAAAGGAATGAATATAAAGGTGGTTTTTGGTAGTCTGCTTTTTTACATCACATACATGTTTGTTTATTTATTATTATGAAATAATTTCGCTCTTTTTATCTTCATTATTCATATAACAAGATCACAAAATCGCCTGTTTATAAGCACCAAATATTTTAATAATAAATACATACACTCTTCGTCTTTGGAAGCTGCATTTTCGTTGGTTAAGACACAGTAATCAATAACAGGCACTATTAGTGTCATTCTTTGATGAAAACTCATTTAAAGATATGCATTAAAACTTATGTCATTGCCTTCTAAGTGCCACTGCACTAAAAAAATTTTTTATTTTTTTGTTTGTTTACAAACAACAATCTACATGTAATGTCAACAATGTAGACCTAACATGGATGTAATGTCCACATTCACTTTGTTATCACTTTATAAGTAATACAAAAATTTGTAGGGATTTCAGTGTTATAGAAATAATTCCCTAAAGCAAAATGTAGGTTTTACATAAAACCACAACAGCCTCTTGTCTCCAAGATCATCCAGTCTCACGCAGTGACCATAACAACAGTCCTGTTTGGTCCGTGCGTTGGAAACATGACTGTGTGTGCGATAAAGTCTGGTACTGAGGCAAAGACTTTGAGTCACGCTATTGTTTAATATGTCAACAGAACAGAGTCGGCTTTCCCACAATCAACTAGAACACACACAAACCTCTGACTGGCTGATATAAAACAAGAAAGGTGTCTGCTGATACTGATGTTTGGATGATTAACTGATGTCCTTGGTAACCCTCTGGTTGTTTGTATCCCAGGTTTGTTGTTTTTGTGTAATAATGTAACCATGTGCATCTGCTCACCTCTTCCAGGAGCCCAGCAACAAGCGCAGTAAGCCTGTATCCCGGGTAGCGTCTCTGGCCAGCCTGCTGCCCCCCGTCAAGACAACGCCGCTGAAGAGGATTGGCCAGACACTGCAGGTAAACCACCAATCAGATGTCTTCAGTTTTTTAGTATCAGATTATTTAAGATGGGGAAATTAGAGTGGGTCTTATCCTGCTTCCCATTTTAATTATTAGGACATCATTAGGTTTGATTAACTTAGATCAGAGATCTCGTGTGGGAGCAGCTATGAATACTGCAGTTTAGAGGAGACAATAGCAGGGAGCTGAGTGTGGAAGTGCCTTAAAACTGGTTGTACAGAAATCTCTGAAGATCTCGCCGCCTTATGAATATGCAGCCAGATCCTGTCCAATTTCAAAACACAAAAATGGCAACACCCGAAACGCTTAGCTTAACTTCAATAGCAGGTGACATCACAATATACTGGGACCTAGTCTACTGAGGGAGTGGAGGGAGGTCATTATTCAAAAGACTATTTTATAGCTTAGATTAGTTAAAATGAGAATGTAGTTCAAAGCCATTATTATGGGTTGCTTCTTTTTTCTTTTGGGCCTTTTATTTATAGTTTGTAGTTCATAGTTGCTTATCATGGACTAAGACAAACAAAAGAGATTTAAAAAGTTACACAAAATATGCTCAAAATTCAAAAGATTAGAGCTGCGAAGCGCAAAATTTTTAAACACTTAATGTTTTGCTCTAACCTGCTGTTAGGGTGGGAGTGTGATAAATTTAGTCATAGTGAACTGCCCCTTAAAAGGTGTAATTGTAGTTTGATTTTGTTAATAAACACAGATTTTTGCCTTTGTTATTCATCTTTTTACTGATGGTTTACTTATGTTTATGCAACCTCTGCCTGTGAGTCAAATACTAATTGATAATGTTATTCATGGGGAAAATTAAGGATTGATGAGTGTTTACTTCCAGAATCAGGAATGGCAACAAAAGCTTTAGGCTACAGAATAGTACAATTTAATATTTAATTTAATTTAATTTAATTTAATTTAATTTAATTTAATTTAATTTAATTTAATTTAATTTAATTTAATTTAATAGTACAAATTAATATATATAGTATGTATATACATGTATGTGTATGTGTGTGTGTATATATATGTATGTGTATATATATATATATATGTATATTCAAACCATCCTCTGTTTCTGCAGCGCACCATCAGTCTTCGTAATGAGGGCCGTGCAGAGAGAGCTGCTCCTCCTCCTCCTTCTTCCTCCTCGACAACAAAGACACGTGTTATCTCAGCGACACTCTCAAACCCTTCGTCCTCAATGACTGCCCCGAGGGTTTCAACTGCAGCTGCCCCGGCTTCCAAGCGTCGGGACAGCAAGCTGTGGAGCGAGACGTTTGACGTCCGACTGGGAGCAGCACAACCTCTGAGCCCCAAGGAGATAAAACGACAAGAGGTGAAAAGCAATTAATTTTTTATCAGTTTATTTCCTTATTTGCCAAATGTCTACAGATACATGATTACAGTATTATCATTTAAAGACTAGAATATAGTCTCAAGACAGATCAGTAGAATAGAATAGCCCTTTGATCTCACTGTACATGTACAAATTGTGGAAGCACTGCCAGTCAACAATGATGAATGAACTTGGCCTGAATCATGGACTGTATATATTAAAAATGGGAAGTAGCCATTGTGCTTTCACCCATTTGTTTCTGGACTCCACATTTAGAAGCCTTAATCACCCCCTGCTGACACAGAGACCTGCTATAAGAACTTAGCTATAAAAACTAGAAAAAGAGAATGTCACTCATCAAAATGCCGCACAGCATCGTGGACCAGCTGTACAAGCACCAACACCAGAAATGAGTCCAGTTTGACTCAAAAAGCGTCTGACTGCAGCTGTTTGGGTCAGCATGCCTGGCAATTAAAGGGCCCCATACCTAACCTTATGAAGGAGGATATATACCGGTACATATATTCTAAAGCTGTTTATATACCACAATGTAAACATGTTTATTTCTGCTGTAAAGTTGGGCATTTTAACACGGGAGTCAATAGGGCTTATTCGCATTCTAAGTCAGCCTCTAGTGTCCACTCCAGGAACTGCATCTTTGTTTTTCATCCCCTGAGCCAAACTAACATTAAAGTCAGTTTGTACCATTGAATTCTTAAAGTAATTCTTCTCCCTTTGCAGGCTATATTTGAGCTGGCTCAGGGCGAGCAGGACTTGGTGGAGGATCTAAAGTTGGCCAAGAAGGTGAAGTAACTTTAATTTATTTATTTTTCAATGAAGAACTTGCCTTCAGCATCAGTAGAGTCACCTGTGTTTATTTATGTGTCTGCTGTAGGCCTACCACGACCCAATGCTCAAGTTATCCATTATGACCGAGCAAGAACTAAACCAGATTTTTAGTACTCTGGAATCACTTATACCTCTGCATGAAGGTAGGAATATATTTTAATTACTATTTCACAGGAATCCTTTGCAGTCATTTGCATGATCTTTATGTAGACATACAGACGAATGACATAAATGTAACAAGCGTAATGCTCAGTGAATTAAAAAATCTGAAATGTATGTACAAATCTATGGGGTCATATGTGCTTTTTTTAACTCAAATAAAACCGTGCCTCATTAGTGTTCAGGTGGAGGAGTCATGAAAGTGGGCCAAGGTTTTTTCCAGTCAATACATTTTTATATACACTTACGTATTTACACTTCTACTGCATAAAATATTAAAGTATAAGTATAAATTTAATTTTGTGGAGTTCTTCTTTCTTTGTGTTACTTGATGCCACTAAAGCATCAATTATTCTCACTCTGGCCTCTCTTTTCATAACTTTAAACCCTTCTGTCTTACCTCAGATTTGATGAGTCGCCTCAGAGATGCCAGAAAACCCGACGGTTCCACAGAACACGTAGGACACATTTTAACTGACTGGGTGAGTGTTTTTCTAATCAGCTGGCAGCAGAATCCAGATATTAGCGCTTCACCAAGCATTTATCACCAAGTGTTTCTCTTTGTGTTGCCGTAGCTGCCCTGCCTCTCTGCTTACACGCCGTACTGCAGTAACCAGGTGAAAGCTAAGGCTTTGTTGGACCAGAAGAAGCAAGACCGGCGAGTCCAGGACTTCTTGCAGCGTTGTCTCCAGTCACCTTTTAGCAGGAAGTTGGACCTGTGGAACTTCCTGGACATCCCCCGCAGCCGGCTGGTGAAATACCCGCTGCTGCTCAGAGAGATCCTGAAGCACACAGCCAATGACCACCCGGACCGACAGCACCTTGACGAAGCGGTGAGGAAAAATAAGACGGACCAAAGACAGTCCTTCGAGGGACAGTAATGCGAAAGACAAAGAGGCAGACAGAGAAAATCCTGGCTGCCTCTTCAGTGTTGGCAGAAGAGCTGTAGAAGTTCATGACTGTCAACTACCTGAACACAAATGTCAGATGAGATAACAGTGTGTGTGTGTCTCCCCCACAGATGCTGATGGTTCAAAGCGTGGTTGCGGATACCAACAGGCAGACAGGAGAGTCTGAGTGTCAATACTACAAGGATCGTCTGGTGTACACAGAGGATGGTCAAAGGAACGAACTCATCGACCGCTCCAAGACCCTCAGCTGCCACGGAGAGCTGAAGAACAACAGAGGACTCGTCAGTACAATTCTACAACTTTACCGTTCTCCCTTCCCCATTTATCCATTCATTAATTTATCCAAGGGTCAAAATGGACCTCAAAGTTTCAGATATTTAAATCAGTTATTGGTCAGGTTTCAGAGTGCTCTACTGATTGACTGCACCTGATGAGGTGTTGATCGAGACATGCCCGAAGTTTGTTGTATTCCGACTGCAAGGTATAGAGCAGGGGGTTTCAGAGGGTCGTAACATAGTTTTAGACAGGTTTTCTAATCTTGGGTCTTTATGGTGTCATAGAGAGGAT
The DNA here is from genome assembly GCA_015108515.1 of Hemichromis elongatus. Classification (NCBI taxonomy): domain Eukaryota; kingdom Metazoa; phylum Chordata; class Actinopteri; order Cichliformes; family Cichlidae; genus Hemichromis; species Hemichromis elongatus. Next base: position 31,563 of record VUQR01000882.1, read on the forward strand.
TGTTGCCTTGGCTAAAATATTCACAACAACACTGATTAAAGGAATAAAGTGTGTTTATTTTCAGCTTATTCTTGAAATCAGTGATATACATTAAATGCATTTTCATGACATATGTGCGCTTTTTAAAGGTGGTTCCTTAATTTGATTAATTTACTGCTATACAGAAATGCTTTTAATATTTTCATAACACTACCATTTTATGACCAAAATCACTCATAAATGTCATCCAAATATTTTATTCTTTAACTTTGGAGGAAAAAATTAAAACCTGTACTCTGTCCGATTCTCTCTTTCCAGAAGCTCCACGTGTTCCTTTTCCAGGACGTCCTGGTCATCACCAGATCCATGTCGTCGAATGACCAGCCAGTCAGCTATCAGCTCTGCCGCCAGCCAATCCCCATTCGTCAGCTGGACCTGGAAGATCTATCAGATGGGGAGATAAGAGTGGGTGGATCCATCAGAGGGGCCTTCAGCAACACTGAACGAAGTCAGTACCTGACAGAAATCTCACAGACTACAAATACAGATATTTAAAACAGCATCTGTTTTGCTGCATGCTGATGATGTCTTTGTGCCAGAAGTTAAAGTTAAAAAAGTGTTTTTTGTAGTTTGATGTGGTAGAAACTAAGTGTGTCCTATTCAACTCTCACCAGAACTAGTATGCTGATTGTTGTTAAGTCGTTAATGTTGAACCTAAATAATCTTGTCCTGTAGCCAAAAGACTGAACATCTAGTGTAGTGACAGAAACCAGAGGAGCCTGTTGTAGCACTAGATTTACATGAGTGATTGCAGGATTTTTTAAACTGCCCATTCTGGGAAGATGTGATCCAGGTAATTTTTTTCTAGCTACAGTTTATGGGTATCCTTGAATGTGCCACATGCAAACAATCGCAAAGTTACAGTTTTGACAAGAGGAGTAAATGACTCCAAATTATATTAAAACATGCTGGTAGAGCTGTCCATGTGTTAATTAGTGACTTTTTGACCAACGTTATGTTTTTGCCCGCTGTTCGAAAGGGCTGTTCAGGGGGTAAAACCAGTTTTTAGGGTTAAAGTTAGTGTTAGGGTTCTGAACTTAGCAGTGATAATAAAACTGATAGATGGAGTGATGTACCATCAAACAATGATGTTCAGGTTGTGATCTAATGAAAATGGTATATCAAGGAAAACTAAGAGACTTTTGTGCTGTGCAATAAAAGTTGTGCACAGCTCACTTTTGTTTTGGTAAATATACACATTTATTGGTCATTTGTTTGTTTTTGTTTTTATTTCTGATAAAATGTTGCTAACTTAAAATCTGTCTATTTGTCACATGTAGGCTATGAAGGTGTAATCTGCTGATTGTATTATGAGGGCACCTTGGTTTTCACTTTATGTTTTAGATTTCTGTTTTGAACTTTATTCAGGTGTCAACAACTGATTTTTCTCTTTTATATTATTTATTAAAAAGTAAATTAGATCAAATTAAATCAGTATTCCAGTTTTGCATATGGAGATTTGATCCTCTTTGCTATTATTTGCCAACTAACATCTACTGTAAAGTACACATACATGTAAAGTACTTATGTTCACCACCTCTGTCTCCTGTTTCCTTTTCCTCATTTTCTCCTCCACACAGCAAAGAACTTCTTCCGGGTTTCATACCGTTCTGGAGGCCAACTGCAGAGCCACTGCTTTCAGGCCAGCGATGCCTTTAACAAACAACAGTGGATCAATTGCATTAGACAAGCCAAAGAAGCTGCAGCACTGATTGGAGGCCAGCTGCCACAGACGGGACAGTGTCCAGAGACAGGCATCAGTGAACAAATAGGGCCACCTGTTGAGACAGGGGAGAGTTTGTGCAATAACTCAGAGCCTGGGAATGAAAAGGGGATGTGGGGGGCGAAAGGATGGGGCTTGGAGGGAGAGGAAGGTCTGCATGGAAAGGAAGATCTTGGACTGAGTCATGGAGATGGGCTGGGTTTAACTCAAGAGACAATGACGGGGAACAAGATGGAGGCAGATTTGGATTTGCATGGTAAATCAGGGATATACGGAATGCCACAGCTGGTGATCAGTGAGGCAGAGACAGGTGTGGAGATGGAGAAAAATCAGGGTGTCGGTGTGGAGATGGGAGCTGAACCAGGAGCCACTGCAGACTTTAAGGTGGATAAAGAGGGGCAGACTCTCAGCAGATGTGAAGCTGCAGTTTCCATTTCCCTCATCTCCTCTTCAAGTCCCAAAGAAGTGGAGAGTGAGGTGATGGAGGAGGAGCGGAGCAGTGCTGTAGAGGAAGGAGAGGATGGTATGGACACTGGTGAGATGGACTCACTGCAGTGCCACAGGTGCTGATAGGACGACACTTATAAGGACTGGAACTGAACTCAATCAGCTGTGGTATTTAGTAACGACAAAAAGCCAAAAGAAACGTATATGATCTAACTTCTTGGGAGAAGTCACGTGACCAACCTGTGCTCACTGCTCACAGACATGCTGCTCAGAATTGAGGCTAAAGGTGGCAAAAGCTTGTACTGTGATATGTGTGTAAAATGTTAAGTCCAGAAGATATGGAGAAGTAACAAAATGTGCTCCATGTCAAATAAAGACTCAGAAAAGGCTAAAATCAAACAAAATTAGATCAAAAACTTTAAATAAAGAAGACAACTGGCCACTATCTCTGATGAGAACAGAGAAAAGATGATAGCAAACTTTACAAATTTAGAAAAAAGTATATGTCAAGGAGATGAGTCAGTAGGATACACACTTACTCTCCACATAGGAGTAATCAGTCACTCCCTAGCAATGTAAAAACACAGTCTCACTGCTGCACCCACTCAGGTTGACCCACAGATGCACAAATAAAGCTCCCTATAAAAACCTCGGTGAATTTAGAGTTTTGATTCTGTCAGGAGATTTGAAAAAGTGAAATAGAGGAAATGATGTTAGCAGTTGCTAATTGATGTGTGCACAGGTTGGTCATAAGATTGAGGATTGGAAGTGATTGTCTCCCATGGTGCTATCTGCTGTATCCAAACTGCAGTTAGCCATGGATGTCGTTAAGAGGACTGGATACCACACCCTGTCGAAGTTGCTCACCAAGCACACACTGTTGAAAGACTGCTCAAAGGCTCTTCCTCCCATGCTTCCTTTCCAGCTTCCCCCTGGCTCCATCATTGCTAACATTAACTCACATTTTGTACTGGACCCACCTTTGAAGAAATAAATCCTGTTCCAACCAGCCCTTGCCAGCAGCAGAGCTCAGCAGTCTTTATAGTTGTGACCAGGCTGAGAACATTACTTTCACCAAATGGACACCAAAACTTATGTCTCCAATCACTGTAGCTCAAATTGTCAGTTATTTGGTTACTCTTATCTTTGGGTTTATGAACACAGAAGTCTGGGGGTTGCTCCTGGACAGGCTTCGCCACTGGTCGTGTGAGGTGAGCAGTAGTGAAAAACAGAAAACTGGCAAATGTGAAAACACTCTTAATTGTGCCATTTTCTCATGTACTATTGCTCATGGTTATATTTTACATACCAGTTCTGTTGTATAGATTGGTGGAGACACAAACTGTAAGTGAAACATGGACACACCTGGTTGCAAAAACAAGTCTGCTGAATGCCATAATTTCAGTCACCAAAACTGAAGCAGAGATGTCTTGGATGGTATGTACCACCCAGAAAATGACAGTATTCTTATATAATTCCTTTTAAAGCAAAGCAGCAAATCCCCTAACTTTGAACCTAAAAGTCACCCCCTGGCAAGTTGTTACGCAGGGGAAGAAACTATTCAATGAAGCCAAAACATTATTTAAAGTTGGGCATTTTTGCATGGGAGTTTATGGAGATTTATTTTCTTTTGGAGCTAGCCTCAACTGCCATCAGAGGAACTGCAGTTATTGGCATTTTCATTGACTTCATTTTTCAACTCTGGAGGGCGTCACTTTGTTTTTTCATCTTCTGTTTTAGTTTTCTTTAGTTTTCTTGTCAGGTGTGGGATCGCTTCTTTCTCTACTGCTGTGTTTCAAAAACATTTTAAAGCATGTCCGAAAACACTGGAGAGAACTCAGCTGTACATTCACTTCTAATGCGTTAGCAGATTTTATTTATCTTCTGTTTTCTGTAGATTTACAGCTTTTATCATGTATTCCAACGATATTTTGTTAAACTGAAGCAGCCTGCAGTGGCTGGAGTTGCTGCTAAGTGAAATGCTTTGTGTTCAACTCTGTATTGAAGGAGGAGCCTGTTGTATATGTACTGTATGTATATAAAGAATGTATATTAAGTATTTGTGTAATATGAATGATGGAAAAAAAAAACAAGCGTTACTGTTTGTTATATACGTGCTTACATATTACACACAGAATGATTGCTGATATTAAGACAATCATCTCTGTCAGTGTTAGCAATGCTGAAGATGCTAATATTGACATTTACACTAAATTAAGGCTGACATTTTTAAGTGAATCACAGTACTGTGCAAAAGCTTTGAACCACCCTCCATTTTTTCTATATATTTTGCAAGAGAAATAGGAAATAAGCACAACACTTCATTCAATCATTTAGAAGCATGCATGGAAATACAATTTATAAGGCAAAAAACCCTTTAAAGTCAATATTTGGTATGAACACCTTTATTCTTTCTTAGGCAATCTGTCTAATAATTTTTTTATACAGTCTTCAGGAGTAGTTCACCATTCTTACTGAAGGACATTCAAAGCACTTCTTTGGATGTTGGTTGCTTTTTGCTCCATTCTCTTTTTTTGTGTGGGTTAAGCAAAAGAAATGAGACCAAATGGTGTATTTTTGCTTCTTTGCTTGTTATATGTAGACAACACCGGTACATACATCCAGTTAGATACATTTTTAGTGCTTTGAATGTTTCATAGGTCAATGTGAAGTGGCTAAATGAACAGAGAAAACATTCTTTTGAAAATGTTCAGGTACAAGGACTGGACTGAAAATGAGCGAAATAGTAGTGAATGTTAAAAAAAAAAAAACTTTTAAAAACTTCATATAGCCTGGAAACGCATATTACTCAAGACCATTTAAAAAAAATACAATTTTTTTTTTGCTCATTGGGAACAAAATGTAAAGAAATGAGAGGTGACTCAAAACTTTTGCAAAGTCTTTAGAAGAGGAGATTTGGACATCTCTGCTTAGAGAACACTAACTCTCATGTAAAAATTAAGAAGGTGATTAAAAGTTGAAGTATTATTGTGAGGACCAAAGCATCAATAAATTGTTTTAATAGAAAGGCTTTAATTGGATGCATGGTTACTGTTTTTTTTTTGTTTTTTTTTAATACAGCATTAACAAACATTCGAAAACAAATAAACAACAACCTGATCATCGCCTTGCAAACACAGATGTGCAATCACTGAAATGCACAAAAACTACAGTTGCAACAAGCTTTTCTGATTGCCTTCAAATCTTCCAAACCATGGGTGCCAAACATAGGGCCTGGGGGCCAGAACCAGCCCATCAATGAGTGTGATCTAGTCCTGGATGGCTTCACAAAATTTGAAAGTCACAAAGTTAAAAATGTTGACAATTGCACTGTACTTACTGGCAAAGATGTCACCTATAGCCTTTCATAAAACTAAGTAAGTAAAAATAAACGAAATTATATAAAATAAGGCAATTTTATTGGGAGTATTAAATAAAACAAAAAAAATCCTGTTTTTCTGAACTACTCTGGGTTAATTTCTTTACAGTGAGTCTACATTAAAAATAAAACATTTTCTCTTAAGCTAAAAAAAAAAAATTGGTTGTAGTTCTGCAATTGTTGTGGTTCTGTAAATTTTACATGCAGATACAAAAAAAGAAAATTCATGACAGATATAATTTTCATTGATTGTTGTACACTGACAGGACACAGTGTATTTATCCTAATACCTAATGGCAGTCAAGGTTCCACTACCCAGTCCAGTCTGTGTGTCCCTCCATGTATACACCTCCCCAGACCATCACTGACCCTCCACCATGCTTCATATGCTGAACAATATTATGGCAGCATAACTTTCTCCATGGCTTCTCCAGACCCTTTCATCTCTGTCACATGTGCTCATCTGTGAAAAGCACAAGGCACCAGTAGTGGACCTGCCAATTATGGTATTCTTTGACGAAGAGCAATCAGGCTCCACAATACCAGGCAGTGAGTAAAAGGGCCCACTAGAGGACATTGGGCCCTTTGGCCACTCATGACTTCTATTATATTGCATTGTTTGGTCAAAGACTTTCACACCAGTGGGCTGTTGGAGGTCATTTTGTAGTGCTGGTAGTGCTCATCAGGTTCCTGCACAAAGGAGCAGACAGGGGTCCTGTTCATGGATTAGGCACCATCTTTGGCCCTATCCACTCTTATAGTATAACTTATAACTGTCTCCTGGAACTCTCTTGAGACTGTACTGGGAGACCCAGCAAACCTTGTGGCAATTGCACTTACTGATGAGCCATCCTGGTGGAGTTGGTCTACCTTTGCAACATCTGTTGGGTCCTGGTATCACCTCATGCTACCAGTACTGACACTGACCCTAGCCAAATTCAAAACTAGTGAGGAAAAAACAAAGTGAGAAAAGTAAAGGGAAAAATACATGTGTCCTTCTCCTGTAAAGCATTACTGTTTTGGAGGTTGTCCAAAACTGGAATGGTAATTTCATTAACACCAAAGCAAATGAAACTGATCAACAGCCCAGTGATCAGTGTTCAAGAAGTTTAATGTACTTGGCACTATACTCTGAATAAAATGTGTTCTTGTCATTTTTTGAGCAGTCTACATCAGGGAGACCACACAACTTCCTCATCAGGTCAGGGCTCCACAGTCTATTTACACCTACAGTCCACTGACCACCCTTTCAGTAATGAGAATGTGCACATCCTGGATAGAAAGGAACACTGGAGTCAAGAAAGCTATCTATGTAAAAAGGGAAAAACCATATCTGAACCAGTGAGGGGGTCTTGTACATCCTCCACAATGCTGTGATTGCAGCCATTTCCCAGCTTTCTGTGAATGGCTGCTCATTCACATGGATCGATGGTCATGCCAATTTGCACATCAACGATCATGAAACTGAGCTTACAGCCTATTGTTAGTCAATGATAAGTATGCAACAGTACTCTTCAAAGGTATAGGAAACTTGTAGTCAGCTGAGCCTGAAAAAGTCACTTGGATGGGTGATGTTCATTAGAACTTTCTGGGATTTCCTTACTGAGCATGCATCCAGCATAGTCCACTTCTGCAAACTAATGTTGACCCTGCACTGCTCATTTCAACCTCAGAATAAAATGACATCATTTTCGTTCAGTTGCTGTAAAAAAGAAAAAAAAAAGATTCTCAGTATGAAATAATCAGATCATGTACACATACACTGTCTGCTCAAATAACAATGATGCAACGTTTATTATAAATATACATTAATTTCCGATTGGAAAATACTGAAACTGTGTGTTTAGAAAGCAAGAGACACCGTGTGCCAAACTACAGTTGGTGTGTTTGTTTGTTTTACTTGAGCTTGTTTGCATTTCAAATGAACTGCCACATCAGAAACAGTAGTCCCGTTTATGCTCGCCCCCCTGCTACAGAGCTGCCTCGATGGCTGGAGTACTTGACTATCTGTCCATAGCAAAGCATGAACAACTAGGATGTGCAGGAATAAAGTGTACATTGTGTGCAGGCGGGATCTCACTGCGGGACGATTAGACGTTGCAGGCGGTCAAGGCGTTATCTACCTGAACATAGATAAATCCCCTTTCCTGACATTTAGCAACCTAACATTGAAAAGAGAAGAAATTGTTTTAATAAATTTTTCATTTTTCTTGAAAAGTTGCCATTTTCACCACACATTGACCATATTTTTCCATACCCCCCCCCCCCACCCCCATTAAATGTAAACTTTAACGTTCCTTATAAATTCCTTGTTTATTGTAATCCTACTTGGTGCTTTGCACTGTTGCTTCATTGTAAGGAAGGTTCTGGGTTTAAGTCCACCATCTGTGTGGAGTTTGCAGACTGCGTCGTGGAGCTGTGCGTACTACAACTTCCTTCCACAGTCCAAAGACACGCAATGTTAGGCTGAATGGCTATTCTATCTCTTCTAAATCGTTCATAGGTGTGAATGGTTGTCTCTGTGTTTGTCTGCCCTGCGACAGGGTGTAGCATGCATTCTGTATGGCAGCCCCCCTGACTTTGATCAGCTTTATTTTAGACACGTTTTTCCTCATAAATATGCCGGGTATTTATGATTTTGTGTTTTCTTCTCTTTTTTGTGTAAAAATTCATTTTTGGTACATTTGTTTCTTATAAATGTATTTAATGCAGATGTATGACTTTATTCGATCTCCAGTCCTCTGCTCGGGTTCTTATTATTATCCATTTCAGTGGCCCTTTATACCACCCTTCTGTGGCACACCGTGGTGGAAAAACACCGTGGGAACTCTCGCAGTTTTAGGTTCAAACCTTTGTCTTCTTTAAACCCTGACGTGTTTTATTTTTCTGTTTATAAGTTTCAGCGTCCAGTGAAACGGTAATGAAACTGCGGGGATGGGTTTCATTTTCCAGAAGATGGCAGCATTGAGATAACCTGGTGCAGCTAAATCTCAGTGAAGAAGATCTGCGCCCACAGGAAGCATGGTGCGGGTTGAGTGTTGCGCTAACTCCCTCCGCTGCGAGAATAGGAGGTAACAGCGGCGTCATCGCGGGACCGTAGCCGTGACGAGGTTGCGGAGTGACGGTTGGGAAGAGACTTGTCCAAAATACATACAATGGACGACAGCAGCCTGCCGCGGAGGGAAGCAGGTCGTCCGAGGAGGGTGTCTGCTGCTGCGGAGCTTGGAGCTAATGTTAGCCTGCAAGATGGCGAGGTGGTCGACCTAACCTCTTCCAGAGAAAGTCAGCCTGGAGCGGACAGACCGGGCGCTGCTGGCGGGAGGATGGAGAGGAGGAACTCGGCACCGCAAGTGGTCCATAAGAGGCATATGCCCAAGGAGCCCTACAAGTTCCACATACCGAAGAAAACTGAGGAGAAGAAAGGTGGGCCATTTTGTCTGTATATTAGTAAAATTACACCATAGCCTTCAGGACCTTTTATGCTAATTTGTTGAGATTTTTTTTTACAACCAAAACGCTGCCCTGAACCTGAGTTAGCAAAGGGAAAGTTCCATTATCGAACGTGCGAGTATCAATTCTCCAAAAAACGTCGTTTTCTCTTCTGACATCGCACAACATGACGGTTGTGTACACAAATGTGTATTTCATATGTTCAGCCCTACTGTCATCATCAGTTTTAGCTGTAGTAAACTCCGTACAAGCTGCAGTGTGTTTGTGGACACGGTTAGGGTGAGTGAGGGATGCTAGGAGCTAGCGTCACTAGCCAGTTAACATTAATTACATGCTTGTAAGTGCAACAGGTGGTTATTTTCACTTTGTAGATGATTTTAGGCTTTTTGCGAGTGAAAGTAAATATCCACGCATTCATGTGCGAAATTTTAAACTGCATTTCACCTTTATGCTGACACTAGCTCCTGCTAACTAGGGTTAGCTAAAGCGAGGTAACCGCCTCCTTGTTTACATTTCAGTCATAAGTGTCCAAGTGCTCACATTTACTTTGCGCTTTCTGCTCTTGTGTTAATGGCTATTGTTATCTTGCTGACCCTATAATGTGACTTTTTACCGAGTCTACTGTAAGATCAAGGCTAAAATTTAATGACCCTCGAGATAAAGCTTAGTGTTGTAATTTTTAGGGATAGGTCAGACAGATGTAAGCCTAAGGCCAAGTTGATTTTATTTGTTCCATGATTAGCACCACCCACCACAATCCCTTTGGCCCGGGAGCCAGTTTTAAAGGATGCCATTCTTTCCAAGCCTAATGGACCAGTCCTACTGAGAAAGCCTCTTTATTTTTTTTCCTTCTTTGCATGCAAGTTTAACAGCTTAACAGCTTTTCTCAATTCTCTGATTTGATCTCCGTTATCTCTAATGTATTGACCTGTACATTATTGAGGATTTTGATGAATAGATAAAAGGAGAGAGGAGAGGCTTTCTATAGGAGCTATAATTGAAGATGCACAGCTTTATCTTTTGTGAAAGAGTTTTTACCTTCATTTTATAAAAGGAATGTGAGACACAGCTGGACTTCACAATTTATGGAGGAAGTAAACTCTGTAAAGAAAAGCGTCTGGACTTTTTTAAGTTGCTTGAAGATGTTTGTTTGAGTTATCAATCAAAGCTTTAATAAACCCTCTCATCCGAAAAGCTTCTTCAGTTCTAGTTTCAAATGGTGGAGAGTCCCAGATTTAAGCCCTGTGTGAGTGTCCCCCCCAAGAGGGACTACGATGACCTGGATGACTGAGAACCTTCACAGACAAACTCTCTCAAAAGACCCTATTAAAAAAACAAAACAAAACAAAAAACTACTCTTGGTTAACAAATAAAAGTTGATAACCACCATGCTGATGATTTTAGATTTTTTTTTTTTGAAAGATTCAATTCAAAGATAGCCAGGCATCTGACAAAAAAAAAAAAAATTCCCCACTTGCCCCTGCGGGCGGTCAATCCTTCAAGCTCGGGTCCTCTACCAGAGGCCTGGGAGCTTGAGGGTCCTGCGCAGTAGCTTAGCTGTTCCTAGGACTGCGCTCTTCTGGACAGAGATCTCCGATGTTGTTCCAGGGATCTGCTGGAGCCACTCGCCTAGCTTAGGAGTCACTGCACCTAGTGCTCCGATTACCACTGGGACCACCGTTACCTTTACCCTCCACATCTTTTCGAGCTCTTCTCTGAGCCCTTGGTATTTCTTGAGTTTCTCGTGCTCCTTCTTCCTGATGTTGCTGTCGTTCGGGACTGCTATGTCAATCACTACGGCCGTCTTCTTCTGTTTGTCTACCACCACTATATCGGGTTGGTTAGCCACCACCATTTTGTCCGTCTGTATCTGGAAGTCCCACAGGATCTTATATATATACATACTATA